>JBBBVU010000017.1:25945011-25955361 GCA_037177055.1 Atherinosoma microstoma
GATAGATAGATAGATAGATAGATAGATAGATAGATAGATAGATAGATAGATAGATAGATAGATAGATACTTTATTGTTCCCCGAGGGGAAATGATCAGAATCGTAAAGGATTGACGTTGTAAGATTGACTCTGTTCAGGGTTCAGCTGGCTCTCGTGGGCTCGGTCTCCTGCAGCAAAGTCAGGATTACAAGAAAAATATTGTGATATATTTTATTGTTTCACTAGTTTTCCAAAGGCAATATGTGAGTAAATAAAAGTATTGGGGAAAAGTCGGATATAAAGGCCTTTTTAAAGAGCTGATGCTGCAAAGTGTCATAACAGGTCGATGCTGTGTTACCATAAACTCATATTTCAGGAAGTGAACACCAGTTTCATGTTATTATCTGTGAATCGCAGTATGGAAAAGAGTGTCCTCTGTTGAGCGTAACAGATGTAATTTTTTTCTAATCGATCCCTGCTGAGATATTCTCTCCTGCAGCGAGGTCGAGGTGCAGCGTTTGTGACAGAAGCCGGCAGCACCTGAGGGCTGGGCGGGGACTCAATGTCGAGCTCAGGGACACTTTTAGGGGGGACGGATGCATGCTGACAAGTGGCGGACGTCAACCTGCGTCCTCCAGCTGGAGGGCAGGTCACCAATCTGCCTGAGAGGAATTCCAAATTAATGACATTGATTTATTCGCAATTAGGAATGTATTTAGTTAATATAAGAAACAACGACCTCGTCCCTTTGTGGCCTGGAATACTGAAGAGCGACAGTAACGCTAAACTGCACATCCCCAGCATGCAAAGTGTTTTATATGAATTCACCATTAGCAGAAAAAGAGATATGTTCGGGTTTATTGCTCGGGCAGAACTTGCAAACAGAGCCAAAGTATTACTAGTGAAGAAGTGAGCAGAGAAAATGACCTACAAGCCAGTTTATATGTTCTTACACTGATTTGTATGAAACATCTGCATTCTGTCTGGTTATAGATGTGATGTGAGCTGCTACATGGAAGTTACAGCGTTTTATATTTATTATTCTCTCCCACTAAAACTAAGTTCGAATCAAAGAGGAAAATAGTCAAATAAAGGAAATGAATCACACTTTTGAGTGACTCTGAGCTGCAGAAGGATTCAGTAAATGTACCTCTTGTGGCTCTTTGGCTAAACTTTCTAAAACAGAATTTGATGTTTTTAACATGGTTAAATTATCTAATATCTCTATAAAATATAATAGTGTAATATTTACTTGATGAAATCCTGTAGAAATAAGCTGAGAAAATCAGGTTTAAATAACTTAAATCTTAACAAGATGTTGCAAAAGACACGCATGAGTGAGATTCCAATGTTATTAGACGGCATGCTCATACAATAATGTTTCACCAGCCTTCACCGGGACCAATTTCACAAATATTTTATCTGCACAATTTTATGTTATTCTTTAATTAGACTTGAAAATCCAGCAGTCACCATCAGCGTGGCTCACCGGAGGTCGATAATAAACCTTGTGCATCCTCGTTACTCTTAGAAGTTTGTTTTAAATACATTACTCTGAGTTTTGTTATGTTTTTGTCTCATGTGTTGCTTCATCATCACATTTCAAGATGCAGTCGTCATGGATTAAAGCAAAACTTAAAGAAGAGAGAATCTTTTTACAACCAAGATGAATGGATTGAGTAAAAGGTGGGAAATGTTTGCTGCATTAGCAACAGGCAGCAACTTAGTCAGCTTTGCGGCTGTGGACCAACATCTAATCGGATAAGCTTTATGTTCATGTGTCATTCGGACCAAATCAATTAAACTGAATTTGGTCCAAACTCAGTAATTAAGTTTAATAAACCCCAAGACACCCAACCCATGTGAATTAAGCTTACACAACCGAAGTCTAACCCCTTAACGACATTTACGACAAACCACCTCTGGCCTTTTTAGTTTTTTTCTTTTTATCTAACAAATCTATTTTAGTTTTTTAGTTAATTATCTTATGTTAATGTTTAAATGTCTGAATGATCTCGCCCCGCCTTACCTCTCTGAGCTTCTTCACCCCTACTCGCCTTTTCAGTCCCCTCAGGTCAGCTGACCAGCTGCTCCTGCAGGTACTGAGGTGCAGGTGGAAGCTCAGAGGGAGACGGGATCTTCTCTATTGTTGCTCCACAACTGTGGAATAATCTGCCTTTGCACACTAGAGAGGCCCCTTCACTGTCCACTTTTAAAACACGTATTAAAACCCACTTTTACTCTTTGGCTTTGAACCTCAGCGAGACTTAGATTTTTAATTGTTTTAATTGGTTTTAGTGTGTTGGTTTTCAGCTCTTCATGTGTCTGATGTGTTTGTTTGTCTCCAAATAGTCTCTTTGGTTAAAAACGCAAAGTTTGAAGTCAACGTTTCTTTTCTTTTTTTAGCATTAACTGTAATTCTGTTCCTGCTTTGACAGCCGCTGACCTTATAAACCTGTCCTGGAAGACACGACTTGGGGGCCGTTTTAGTCCAATCTTAAATGCAGACTGCATCTCGTAAAGCGGCATTGGAGATTTTTCCGCTGCTGATTTTTATGGATTTTTATTTGAGGCTGTTTTGTTTTTTATTTGAAGATGCTGGTCCAAGTGCCATTTCTTGGCCTTGGAACATAAAAATCCATCGCAGTACGGAACAATCAGACATTTGTAAATGTCAGGATGTAAGGATGGCTGCATCCCATTTTTTTGGGGGGGGGGGTCCTGCTTTTCATTGTCAAGATTTACTAATCATTATCAGAAAAAATACAAATAAAAAGTGTTAGTTGTGATGGTGAAAGCGTTTATGTTACCCAGCAGTAGGAAGGGTCTGACAACACCAACTTGAAGGTCCAGACTTTCATCTTGTACAAATCCACATCCGCTCTCCTCCTCCAGCTCCTCAACCTGCTCCACCTCTCCCTCTCCTCCATCACACCTCCTCTCCAGCAGCTTCCTGCCCGTCACCGTGGTCACCCGCGTGCACTGCTTCTTCAGTCGGTTTTTGGAGAAGCCCTGGATCTCCTGAGCCAGCGAATGCATCACACCACAATTCACAGCTGAAACAAGAGGAAGGGTCGGTTTGAGGATGAATAGAAAATCCAGTAAATCAGGGGAGCTTAACATAGTTGGAGGCTGAGACAATCACAACACATATCCTAAAAGTTTTACACCACTATGGTGTGTTAGAGGTTAGCAGTTCATGGAGAGGGTTTATATATTGCACTGTTTTAGGACTTAATGTCAATTATTTGGCTAAAATGAAGCCATGTAGCTAAAACATCTGTAAATATCAAGTCACGGACTATTTTCTTGATTAATGCACCCACCTGGTCTAAAAGTGCTGATTTAAAGCAAAACTTCCGCCAAGAATCAGGTCATCACAGTTTAAAAAACGCTAATAATTACAGTAAAAGGTACCTAACGCGAGAAAAGGTGTGTAGAAAAGCAGCAGTGGTTGTTTTCACAGAACTGACAGCTGAGTCGGAAGCTGCGTCAACAATGTGGTGCGTTCAAAGACTCGAAATATATAGTAAATTACACGGGTTCTACTACGAGGGGGGCTTCGTTCGCCAGCGAGTTACGTCATTTGAAATTGAAACTTTGAGTCTTAACATTATTGCTATTAATGTTTATTATCTATGCCAATATGTGAGACAGCAGAAATGAAAATAGATTAATTATTAAATACATGGATGAATCAGTTATTGTCAGCCTATCACAGAAGAATGAGGATAGCTGTGGCCCAGTATAACTCCTGATGGTTTTGTACATTAGTATGACCTCCAACTCAATATTTTCAACATTGCTGGACTGTCAGAGATTAGGAATTTATTCTTAAAAAGGATCAAAAGCACAGGAAAAATACACCTTCACACTGATTGCACCGTAATGACTATGTTGTATCATGCTTTCATGGAATCAGTTTGATCTTTTTCCTCTCATCTTTGCTTCCTCACACCTTTAAAGCGGATGAATGCCCTAAACCAAAATGTTATTTGGGCTTCTGGACTGATTGGGGAGTCATTGGGTTTACCAGCATCCCTGTATACCAGACAGTTACAGCAGATAGAGCCATTTCATACAAAGTGAGTTCCAGAGGACTAAACATGATGGAAACAGATTTGTTACTGCTGCTGTTATTAAGCTGAATAAGCAAATTTACCTGCAGGTATAAAAAAGTTTAATTAACCTAAAAGGTTATTAAACTTTGCGATGGACTGGCAGCCTGTCCAAGGTAACTGGCTCTCACCCAGTAGCTACTGGGATAGGCTCCAGCTATTTTGCACCTTTTCCCCACCTTTTTGTTTGTGTTTGCAGTCATTTTCCATCTCTTTACGGTTGTACTTTCTTCTATTTTGAACAAATCATGTGTCTGTTTGATCATCTCATATTACTTTAAAGTGGTTTTGTGACTGAGTTTTGCTTGCTTGTTTTACTTGCGGTACTGTGGTTTCAGTTTTATGTCTCACCTGTGTCTTAATCCTCATTTGTGCCTCATGTGGGGCCACTTTGCATGTCTGTAACAGCCACATTTTGGAAATTTATCAACTCCTCATGGTCGCCTTTTGTCCCGTTTTTACTATTTTGATTCACATCAACAGTTTTAAATGTATTTATGAACATTTTGCATGTAATTTTGGCTGTTTTTGTTTTATCTTTAATTTTGTGTTGTTGATTATTATTAAGGTAAAAATCAGTTGCTTCTTGGGGTCCTTTCAGTTATTAACCCTTTTCATATAATGGAAAAGTATTATTTGTATTATATGATATTCATTTTTTTTAAAAGCCACATTGGGAATAAAAAAAGAAGCCCCATTAAATTTCCAGGTGTTAATATGAACGAGGGCCAGTGAACGCAACGCACGCCAGTCTCGTTGTGAAAACCAGGACAGCTCCTCATCCCTGTGACCGAGGGGGGGAAAAAAGGCAGGGAGACGGTGGGGTGGAGTACAGGAAGCTGCTGTCCCTGAAAATCTGAACATGGGCGAAATCTAATAACTCCACAAATCACTGCTTCTCTTTTTCTTCCTATTTTGGACCAGAAGTCGCGGAGATTTGATATATTTTTTCTGGATCCAAATTGGAGATTTAGGCGAACAGCAAGAAGATGTCTCGGGGAGTGATCCAGCCCAGCCAGCAGAAACTGGCAGAAAAACTCACCATCCTCAACGACAGAGGCATCGGGATGTTAACCCGTGTTTACAATATCAAAAAGGTTCGCACACACGTACACAATTGTGTCTTTATTAACCACAGAGAGGTATGAACAGTGATTACATGGACTACAGCTGCATCCCAGAATTGTGTCAATATTAACGTTTGTAAAATACGGACAAATGGGCACAGATTGTCAGTCTCACGGCTGTGATAGCTGCATAAACTGATTCCTGACATCCTGTAATAGGTTAGCTGATACTAATTTAATAAAAATTGTGTAAATATTTGCTAACAGACCCTTTTAGATACCAAATAAATCTTTGCAGCATCCCTGTCAGTAGGCTGTGGGAGAAGCTAGCAGAAGCCGTCGAGTTAGCTTGCGGTAAAGTTGCCCACTGGTTTTCAGGTATAAACTGGTTGTAGGTTTCACTTAACATGGATCTGAACACTTGTTATAATCAGCTGGTACGTGTAAATTAATTATAAACGACAGCTGAAAGCAAAAACAGGAGGTATCGTCAAACCTTCGGGCCTGCGGTGCTGCTAACAGCTAGCTAGCGTCGGCTGGTAATGGCGGCGTCTCCGTGCTAAGCTAAGCTAAGCTAGCAGTCGGGCGTCGTCTGCTCCACCAAAACCCTGAAGCCAAAACACCAAAACACCGAGCCGCAGACACAGCTGCCGCCCCTCTGTTAGGGGTGCCAAAAAAACGAACTTGGTGTGTTTTTATCCAGGCAAACTGGCAGCTGGCTACATCCTGCTTTGTAGATAATTATAGGATAACGAAACATAAGTTAAAAAAAAAGCAGCTTTATGTCGGTAAATTTGACGTTTGTTCATTTAGTAGCCAAATTATTAGTGACCATCTGTGGTCATACATGCCAAAGTAATTATTACAATACGGTTAGAATTAAAAGTGATGGCTAAGTTGTATTATTTATGTCTGACATTCCAGTTAAAAAGAATGTAAACCTAAAAGGTTAATAACTTATAATTTGTAATTGATTTGTGTATTAGTTGATATTGTGTAATTTCCAGTACAAAGACTACATATCAAATATTGAAAGCTTTTCTTCCTTTTCCCACTTCATGTTCACTCTGGACTTGATGCCTTCAACAATTTGGACTAGCCTGAAAACTTGTGTTTAATATATAAAAAGAAAAACCTGGTGAAACATTGAACAAAAAGGGGGAGGTATAAAGTATTTTAGAGGTACAGTTGAATGAACATCACCTGCATCGCTGGAGAAGAGCCAGTCTTGCTTAAAATGACCCGATACTGAAATCTTAGCAGAAGTAGTTCTAGACTTGTAAGGCAAATTGGAAATATTTGAAGCTGTTTTAATAATTCTGAAGATTTAAATAGACAATGCAGAAGGTTTTATGGTCAGCATTTGCCCCAAAGCAGTCCCAAAACGTGACAAGGTTAAATGTTTTGGTAACTAACTGATCATACAAGCCCGTCATTTAGCTCCTTCTGTCTGAAATAATGGATGAAAGTGCATGAAGGAATAAAAACAAGTAACATATTTTAATGGTACTCAACCTAAACGTGGGTTCAGAGTGAGTAGCATTATGTTTGTCTTTCACAGCCTTTATTGAAGATTTTGCCTCTGTAAAAGTCTGTAATCACGCAGTCACCCTCAGTTATGGTGCGAACGCCCACAAATCAGGACTTTTTCCAATCATCTTCAACATCCTTACAACTTTAACAGGTGCTTAATAAAGCTAATTTAATATATTGTTTAATTTTATCCTGTTTTTTTCAGCTTTTTCAGGAAATTAACTTTTAAATGAGTATGGATAAGCTGGCGTGCAGAGGCAGAAACTGATGCAGCGGTTCAGGGGTTTAATTCCCTGTTTGGGCCCATTACTGCAACTGTTTTAAAACACTCAATACTTTAAAAACTACAAGTGATGGAAGTACCAAAAGCACAGACAGATACCTGGTTTAAATTTGACATTTGAACTATTTTAAAGTTAAACCTTCACTCGTGGTGCTACAAATAATAAGACTACATGCCCACTAATCGAGGTTCCTCCACTCGTTGTAATCCTCTCCTGAAAGACTAATTGTTTTGATGTCTGAATGCTTTTAATAGCTTAAATTGAGTAGGAGTGGGAAAAGTGCCAAAGGTTTAGCAGTATTGCTGCAATCGTCTCAGGACCTGAGCTCATTTAGGATGAAGTCAGGCCGTCTTGCCAGTATTCGCTGCCATTCATACGGCATTTTGAGGGAAGGCCTTGCTTATTTCCAACAATACAATATCAAACCACATGCTGCTGGTATTCTAACAACATGATTGGTAGAAAGAGTCTAAACTAATCTGCCTGCTGTCCAGGTGTGTCACGTTATGACATTAAAAGTAAAAACAATGGATGTTGTAAGGCCACAAGAAGCTGAAATTTATAATCAAAGAGGAGTGGGAGCTTATGTCTCCGCTGAAACAACAATAGTTGGTCTCAGTTCCCAGACACAGGTGGTGTTAAACGAAAAGATGTTGCAGCAAAATCTAAAAGATGAAAACTTTTTTTTAAACATGTTGCCGTCATCAAGATCAGAGTGAACATGTATTTTACAAATAAAAGTAGAAAAAACCAACATATGATGTTTTCTTTGTACTTAAAAAAAAAAAAAAAAAGTATTTAAACGATGAGCAGAGATTTGTGTTTTTTTTTGCACTGTATTCCAAATTTTCAGGAAACAGGGTTGTAGAATTAATTCAACAAATGTTTCTAAAAGCTCTTTTCACTGATACAGGTGCAGCATCCACATCGGCAAGTCATAAGTTGCTCAGTGCAGTAGTAATAACATTTATTGATGCTACTTTCAGCTGTGTTGCTTTAATTTTACACCAGTGGTTTGTGTGTGGGAGCAAAAGAGTAGTGGGTCTGTTTGCGTGGGAAGGGCCCTTTATGCTCCGCTATGTACAAGGAACAAAAAAGGGAGGGAGTCAAAGAGGTCAGTCATCTTCTACCAAGTTTTACTGAGTACAGAGTAGAAGTTCAACTCTCTGAAAGCCCATACTGTTTCCTGTCTTTAATATTTGAGCCTTCTTATGTCTTTGCAGACTTTATTTCCAGAAAATTGCATCGATATTTTGAAGGTTCTTTTATCAGATGATTAGTGATTCATTGGCAAAACAAAGTAAATGTGACATCCTGAAGATTTTTGTATTTGAAGTTGTAAGACAGTATGAGCAGTCAGACACTCGTTGAGATTTAGCTTCTGATTACTTTCCTTAACACGCCCTTCCTTTCCTCCCTCCTTCCTTCCTTCCCTTTTCTTTCTGTCTGTCCCATCATCTTCATATCTGTCCTGTCCTGCCTCGCCACAACATATCCACTTAGATCTGCTCTTTGTTTGTTTTTGTTAAATACTTTTCATAATCCAGCATTAGAAAACCTTCCAGCATCCGGTACCAACTGCATCCCAAAGCTAGAAATAAAGTACCAGATTAAATCCGGGAGTTCAATGTAGCATCCTTTGAGCAATTTGGATGTAGTTTTTTTTTCTATAACTAAGGTTTAATATGATTCTTGAAGAAAACGGATGACATGCTCAGTTGTTTGCTTTCTACCTTTGGGAGAGTACCACATGTGAACTAATGGTAATATTATCATCAAAGATCACAGCTGTCTTTTCCACTCGATGCATATCCACTCATTACACATCAGACTATCTGCAGAAAAACCTTTAAAAACTCTTCCTTAATCAGTTCACCTCTAAGTCTTGGCTGAGTGACATTCAAGTTTTTGTTTGCTGTGCTTGTTTTTTCAGCCAGTGGACCTGCTAACATCTTATTTTGTCTTGCACACAGCACTCTCAGGGTATTTCTTTCCCCTAACATTTCTAACACTCAGGTAACCCCCATAGTCTCTTCAGCTAGTTTGAGGCCTCGTTAATAAAAACCATCATGGCTACAGTCAGGACTATGATGATTTGTGAGGACTAAACCCACTGATGCTCTGGTCTATCTACAGCATGGGCGCTAAAAAAATGCATGAACACCAGATCTGGACTTGTGATGCTCATTCAATCCTTTAGTTTCTTAAAACTGCACTTGATTAAGAGCAGAAAACCTTCCTTAACTTACAGCTTGTAATTTTTAACTTTACGTAGAAGTGCTTTCAGGGCTTTTGCATATGATGCATGATATCTTACTGGAGTTAATGTGAAGGTTTAAAAATAAAATCAGGAGGTTGCACACTTACCTCCCTTTTTTATCAAGTTGAATTAAAACTCTTCGTCATTTAAAGGAGCTCAAGTTGATTTGATTTACACTAAAATAATTATTTTGCTATGTATGCTGCTACAGTAATTTTGTGGATTTCTGAAGCAAGACTCATTAAATGACCTTTTTTCCCTACCACTGGATACTCTCAGTACTCTTTGAAAACGTTATTGCGTTTTTTTTGTTTGTTATTTGATTTTCAGGCATTTTGTTTTTCCCAAACTGGCGTCTTTCTTTCTTAAATTCCCCATTTAAGAATGCAAGACAAATGCAGCCTTCTGATTGGCTTATCTGCTTTTATGATAACCTAGAAGAGACACAAATAACTGATCATTACCAAGGACATTTTTACTTTTTTTTTTTAAAATAATTTATTTCAGGGGTATTTAAAAATTAGATGAGGCCAAACTTCTCTTCACAGTTTTTATTTTCTTTATTATGCTCTGATTTATTATCGGACTGTTTTAAACTGAACAGAGTTTCAGTCGGAGTAACTTCCCTAATGACGGGTTTTCTTTAACAATGAGGACTTTACCAGATGTTTACATCTTTTTTTATCTCTTATCTGTAGTCAGTCAAGCAGCGTGACTGTGCCTAAATACAGTCATTTTAGTTATGTAATTTAACATAAACAGAAATTATCAACTGGAAAACTAATTGCTTAATGTTTTGCAGAATAAAATTGAATGAAAGTTATGTTTGCTAAGTGAATTATGTGGCTCAAATGTAGTAACTTGAGTGTCTTCTAATCCACCTGTTATGTCTTCCTAATTTTTTTTCTGTTTCTTCTTTTAGTTTTCTACTTCCTGAGAAGAAATTCAGCAGTTAGAAAGTTGAACCGCTAACAGCTGCTAAGAGCTGGGTTTAAAACATCGGTTTGAATCGATTCACATTTAATTAATCCAAGAACGATTCATAAAAGTTTGAGATAGATTCTTTTAAAAATATATATATTTATATGTTTCCTTTCCCCATGACAAC
>JBBBVU010000017.1:25957766-25983743 GCA_037177055.1 Atherinosoma microstoma
CCCCCCCCCCCCCCCCCCCCCCCCCCCCCCCCCCCCCCCCCCCCCCCCCTCCCCCCCCCCCCCCCCCCCCCCCACCCAACCTCTAAAATTGTCTTGAAAACTATGTTGAATATTTTAGAATAATTAACATTAACGTTTTAGCACATGTCTTGAGATTATTTATTTATTCATTTATTTATTTATTTATTATTGGTTATGCCAGATAATGTATTTAATTAACCATGAAACAATTGGATAAAAAGCAGAAAAAGGCGCCACAGATAAATTAAGAAATAATTAAATGTGCTGGTGGTTTTAAGAGCAGTTTTTACTAAAAACTACATCAAGCAACATTTGTAAATTAAATAAACTTAAAATAACCCTGTTATTTATACCCTGATATAAGCACTTAACAAGGTTAAGAGTTGCAGACATACATTATTTTTTAGAATCCTGCGGAGGCACCAAGTTTAGCAACATTTCTTTCACTGAAACACCCGAACGCAGCACAGAAGTCTGGCATTTTTATGGAAACTGGGTCAGAACCTACACTTTGAACCCTTAAGATCCACATGTCACCACTTAAATGCAACATTTGCATGTATATATTTGTGCCTCAGCTCTACGTGGAGTAAACAGAACCATTGTTGGCTGTTTGAGCAGCTCAGCAGACTATTTGGGACCTACATGAAGCCACACGTGAAATCCTGCTTGCAGGTTAGACGTAGTGATTGTGTCCAGAGATCAGCCAGTCACATCGCAGCACGTTTATGTAAACTATGACGCGATCGGCCGTGTAAGAGCATCACAAGCGCCCATTGCTGTGTCAGCCAGGGAACACCGCCTTGTCGGTTACTAAGCAACAGCCATGAAGCAGAAATGTGGAGCAGTACTGCAGCCAGTGAAAACTGCAGGGGCCCAACTTTGTCTTCACCATGTTCTGTGTGAGACGGTGGAGCTGCTGACAGCCAGAGTGTCAGCCATATTATTTCAGGCTTTCCACACTCTTAAAATGGATGTGATATTTTCACGTAAATATTTTCACGTAGGTGGGTGGGTGGGGGGGTAGCACACTTTGTGTTACTTAAAAGACAGCGAGTATTAATGCAAGTGTTCATGTGATTTCAAATGTTAGCGCAGCATGCTTTGTTTTTTTTGTTTTTTATGTTTATGTGTTGAAAAGAAATGATGCCAGGGGGTTATCCCTAACTAAACTCTTGGTCATGTAGAAAACACCTGTATGAGAGCAGTTATTTTAAGACGTGTGTGTGTGTGCGTGTGTGTGTGTGTGTGTGTGTGTGTGTGTGTGTGTGTCTGTGTGTGTCTGTGTGTGGAGCAGTGATCAAGCACTTTGTCTGGGTGGGCTCTTTGTTTTGATTTCTTCTCTTTTTCTCTCCGTTCCAATGCTTCCCCCCTCTCCTATGCAGCAAGGACAAGTTTGGAAGGTTTGCAAAATTTATCACCTTCCACTGATGAAACCCTCCCCTCCCTCCCTCCTTCACCCTCCCTCAATTGCCTCCTCTTCCTCCCTCCCCACCTCCTCCTGGCTACCTGTACTGATCTGTTGGTCCTCTCCTTTGTGACTCACTCCTCTTCATGCTTGAATCTGTAAGGCTGGGATCCATTCATTGTCAGTTCTACCAACCCACAGTGCAGATTCATAGTGTTATTCATTTGTTTATATTACATTCACACAAACTTTTTTTTTTTTTTTTGCTTTTATGCAAAGTGAACTTTTGGTCTCTGCTAGAAACATCGAATTCCTCCATGTGAATATGACATTCAATGCTTTAATAAGCAATACTTGTCAAGATAAATGTATTTGTATCGATCCACCCACAAACTAATGTTCTCTCAAAGTCATTATTAATTATACTATATTTATGATTTTGCAGCCAAGCTCATATTAAGTGAGAATGCTGGGACTGGCAACTGTTAAACAGCTGCAGTACAGACAACATACAGGCAGTCGTATTTAATAAATGAATGGTCCCATATGATATTGCACATATTGGGGTTTTATTAGACTACCTTCGGATGTAAGTAAGTACTCCTGTCAGTACTCTGCATCCTGCAGATTGTCTTTGCAGTGACTGGTTGGACCAAGATGACACCTGCAAGGGAAAAAGGACAAAACATCCCACACTATTACACATTTTCCTGAAGAAAAATATGTTGGATACAACTCTGGTGTGTGGAAACATGTAGCTACTATCAGTTCCTCTATTTCTGAGGCTGTTTGTGTTTACATAACGAATGGTCCGGTGTAATTACAATTGGACAGATTTGTCCTAGAAGCAGCTTTCCATGGACATAAACGTAACCCGTGGCCATGCATTAATCCGTGTACATGTTGCGGTTCTGAAACCATTACATGAAGTCTCTGTTACTTATTATGACTCTGTGCTTAATCACAACAGACTGTAACAGACCAGCCTGTTTTTTTTTGTAATTTTGGGGTTAGCTTAGAGTAGGGAGACAATTGCCTGTTTTTGTGGTATTTGTTGTATTTGGAGAAAATAAAGCGGTGGAGTCGCTATTGAATGGTGGACCTGATGTCCTGTCTCCACGTGTAGTTACATCATTAAGATTCATCCCAGCATTAAAATAGCATTAAGTAAATCATAATTAACCATAAACATGCGTGCTATAGCCACACATTCCCACGTTTAACTAACACATGACAACAAGTTCATTATCTCGTTTCCACGTGAATGTGTTTCCACAACTTAATAATATGTGGCTACGCAATAAAAAATCATCTCTCCGGACGGGCGCCGTAGCTTTGGACTTTCTGTGGAGATTTTCCACCCAAGCCCCTGTTAAAATGTCCAGATTAGGGTTGGATGAGATGATGTATGAACATATCAGCAAATCTTTCAAAGAATTTGTTGTGTTTCCACTCGACTCTTTCGTTTGCGAACACTTTTGCAACAGTCTTGCTAAGATTTATTGGAGTGCAGCTGCCAGTTACAGTTGATACAGAATATTAAAATTCCAACATTTTTCTTTCTCTACTTCCATTTCTGGACTGAGTTTACTTCAGTAAATTAGAATGAAATCGCACCATCTAATAAGCATTCTTTAGAGGATGCATTAACCCTTAAAAGTTGTTTGATTTTTGTGAATTGGTTTAGAAATATTCCAGTAGAGAGCTAGAAAATGCTGATTAATACAAAGCAACGAGTGAAGGCTTCAACAGGCATTCCAGGCAGTCGGCCAGCTCTTTTCAGGTTGTTGTGGTTCTCAAGTGGTTGTTTCTGATCACATGAGACCACCCTGTCTTTTTTTTCCCCAGCAGTTAATCCCTCTTTGTGAAAATGAGAGGGCTCACACTGTGAGACACCACAGACAAGAAGGAATCCACCTCAGGGAGGAGCCGCTTTGCAGCACATTCAAATATTGCATCCAGTAATTAGCAGCAGTAATTAGTTTTCAGATGTATGTTTCTCCGCTCTGTTGCCACGTATTCCAGGGTCCCCTGCCATATGCCAGTCAGAGCGGGGACCCTTGGAGAGGCTCAGCTGTTAATTGCTACCTGGAGTGTAGAAAAGATGACGGAGGTGAACAGAGGTCTGTTCTGGTATCCAGGCAACAACCCCCCCCCCCCCCCCCTTACTCCTTCCTGACCACTGTCTCTTTTCTTATTCTCATGCCCTGTCCCCTCATTCACTGTGCCCCCTCCTTCCATCCATCCTCCCATCAGCCCCCACCAGAACCCCGTCAGCCAGCTTATTGCACCAGCCACCACCAGCACTAATAGCCAACGCCACATCATCATAAAAATGATTCATAAATATTTAAAATATGTTCTTTGGGATGCTAAGCAGCACTTCTGAAAGTATAATAATTATTCATACTCAAGTAAATTAGTGAGGCCAAACTGGTGGGATGCTGTAATGGTGTGGCTTTATCTGCAAGATACAACCCAGATCACTAGTAAATTGTAGCATAACCGAAAAAACAAAGTTTTGCATGTTTTAGCCCATTTTAATTATTAACTCACATGCTTTACATGATGGTGTTTGTATTTAATGCTCATCAGAGTCCCCTTTAATAGACTTCCAAGGACAGGAAGTGATGAGAACTTCTCTTTTTGGCTTCTACAGCCTGTAAAAATGTCTTATATCCAATATTAAGCTGTACAGCAGCTCATAAACAAACTGTAGTTAGATTACAATGATTTCAAATATTGTGGTTGCTTCTTGTATTTATGTCTCTGTTGTCTTAATCCTGGATCTCCCTGTGCCAACAAAGTACCCTAACAAAATGCACATTCATGCTTCTCAGATTAATAATATAGCTTCAAATAAACTAATAAATACAAAAATCATCACAGGCTCGTCTGGAAAAGATATTTTACTAACTCAATGAAGAAAAACCATGTTTCGCTTTATCCAGCTGTAGATTTAGATGTGGGCTAAAGCATGACAAAACACCACACTTGTTGGGACATTCATGTTGTGTGCTAACGGGACAGTGTGTTTTTTTTTTTCTTCCTCCCCCACAGTTGCCTGGGGTCAGCCACAGGGTAACTACACTCTAGTGGCTAGAGACTAGCTTGTTTAGGACGAGGCCAGTGGCGGCGTTAGCTAAACTACGAGGCTGTTGTAGTTTCATGGATCTCGCAGTCGTATCTCGATTCCTTGTTTCTTGTATTTACAATTCAGTTTGCCTCACACACGAAACCAACAGCCGTCAGTCAAAAAGACAACGAAATTGACCGAGAATCGATGCCGGCTGTTGGACAGATAAGCAGAAGGAAACGAGCTAAGACTTGAGATCCAGTTGGTCATCGATGGTGCTGAAATCATGTTGCCGCTGTGTGTTTTTCTGTGTCTAAGCCCTCTGTTGTGTCTGAGTGATTTGTGCTTGAGATCCTGTCGTAGTGAGTAGGTTTTAGATCTGGAAGAGCTGTAACATACTGGTGTTTTAGTGAGTTAATTAGCTTTAGCTGCTTTGATTTGATCATTTACATGTATTAATTCCATTTGCTCACTAGTTGAGATGTTCTTGTTGAATCTGGATCTGGGCTGGGCGATATGGCATAAAGTAATGTCATATTTTCTATATCGACTGATCTCAGTCTTGATCATGATATAGTTTGTTGATGGTGTCAGTTTCAAAAGTATATTACAAATGACAACAATGGGCTTTGTGTCTTTTTGCAATGAAATATGAAACTGCTGTTGTAATCTCTGCTGCATTTTGAATGCTTTTCATATTTGGCTGCAGCCATAGATGTTAAGATGCTTTTCTGTTCAACTCTGGAGTTTTTTTTTTGACATTCATTAGCCGATAAGAAAAGTTTGCAAATCGGATTAATCTGTTCATCATTTTTACTGGATCCAAACCACTTCCACATTACTGACATAGTGGAACCCTTTTGGTCAGTTACTTGGATGTAGGGATGTTACTATTATAGATTTTTCTGGTACGGTTGTCAGAGAAATATTCAAGATAATTATATTTTTTCAATTTCAAATTTAAGTAACCAAAAAGTCCCATTTCAACAAAGTCCCCTTTTGCTCTGTAAGCGATAAATAAATACAACATATTAATTCTGGATTTCTCTCAGAAAACAGATGGAAGAGGCTACAGGACGTCTGCCTGGACTTTTCTCTCTGTAAACTACATTATAAAAATGTTTTTGGATATCTCTTTTCAATCTGAGTAGAAAATTTTGAAATGCTGGAAAAAACCATTAAGCTAGCTTTTACTTCCAGCTGTCCGAAAACATGAATAATACTAAGATAGTGAAAATAAATATGGTTTCTTCTACAGCCCATTACACATGCACAACAAAAACAGGCATCGCACTTATACCAAGTTGAAGTCTGAACTTTTTCACACCTTTTTGTTTGTTTGGTTTGCTTTCACATTGCACTTTATTAAAGCCGACCAATCAACCTCAAGCATGACACAATTACAACAGCTGCTCACAAAACAAGCACTGTGCAAGAAGAAAGAACACAATCAGGCTCATTGATTGGCTAAGACCAAAAACCTTTTTCTTTTTTCTTTTTTTTACTACAAGTAAACAAAGAAGTAACGATGAATGTATGCAGTCTTGGGGTTTATTTTTAACATTGGGGATCCATAAACAAGGTTATTACAGGGGATATTTTAAAAATCTGAATTTGGCATTATCTTTGCAAGAAAAGCTGATTTTTGGATCTGTAGGAACATAATCCATCAGAAACCACTTTAACCTCCTTTTATATATGAAGATTTTGACAGTTTCACATCTTACATTTAGAGGATGACCACAGGATAACCCATTTAGTAAAGACTCATTTGAGCCCATTATCCGCACCTCCCCTCCCCCACCCCACTGTTTGGGAACCACTGCTTTATTAGAAGTGACAATGTGATATTGAGGGATCCTTACAGTTAATTTACAGTGACCTTAATACCAGGATTAATAGTGAAATCAAGTAATGGTGACATCCCTACACCCATATTCTCCCGTGTTCTAGCTGGAAGGTTCTGGATTTTCTTGGCAGTAAACAGCCAGCTTAGAGGTGCTTTACTACCAACTAGTGGATTGGAGTGTGCTGATGGATACACGTCTGGCCCTGTAGATGGATCGGCTGAAAATGGCTCATGTTATCAAAGATATAAAAGAAAATTTAATTGTGATCTCATTCATCGCCCAGCCCAAATCTGGATGTAAAATTTCATTACTACTTCTTTTTTTTTAGCTGCCGTTGCAGTCAAAGCAGCAATATCGGCATAAGTGACTGTGATTCTGCAGTAGCTATGGCCCATCGGTACAGGATGATGTATGGGAGTTATTAATGTCAGAATCTGTTCCATTTACTGTAAGCAGCACAGTTGGTTGCACCACAACCTAAGATGTTCCCACTGTGTGGGGATTTCACCAGTGCTGTTCAGTCATGGGAACATTTCAGTTGGCACATGGAAACAGAAGCTGGACTTTCATCATGTCTTAATACCCAAGTTGTAACACTTAGTGCACATGTAACCTGCTGGCTTTATGCTGGTTCATGCTGGGAACAGTTAAGCATACTAACTAAACTCCATGTTTATAGTTATGATGCTCTGTGTGGCCTGTTGGGGTCATTGAGACATTGCATTGCTTACTTTTGTATTAAAGTTTTCATTTTAGTAACTTTATGTTTTTTTTCTAAACTCACAATTTATAACTAAAACCTAAATCACCAGAGGTCAAAGACGTTGAGCTCCACTGAGATCGTAACTCAGTGTAGGCCAGGAAACTTTATACATTCACCCTGTTTATGGCACATGCATGAACCACATCTTCCTCACCATTCACTACTACACTACCCATGATGCATGAGCGCTGTTGCTTCCTGCCAGAATCGGGGCAGTCAGGCAGAAATGGCAATACCTGTAGAGAAATAAATGAGAATATTTCTGTGTGGTGTAATAAGATGCTCTGCAGGTGTTGTGAAATAATTGGGATGCTGCTGCTCTGTAGACAATTCGGCATGTTAAGATGCAGATGACAGGAAACACTCTGACTTCCACATACCTTTCTCTTTATGCCTTACTCTGCCATTTCTCACATGGATTCTCTTTTGCCTCTTTTTTTTTTTAAATTTAAGTTCTCCCTCCTTTCTTTGCCCCTTCTTTCACTTTTGATTCATTCAGCCTCTTCCTCAATGAGTCTACCTGTCCATCACTCAGCCTTTCACATAGCAGCTTTAACCACTCACAGTTTGAAGCTGAAACCCTCTCAATGTCTGGAACTCTGTCAGTGGCTCTCAGCCTTTTTCTGTTGTGGATCTTTCTCTTTTTTTTATACATTGGAGCTGCAATTTGGTCTTTTTAATCACTTAGAATTACTTAAATTAGTTTCACTGTTGATGAAACCTCAGAAATGTCCATCATATTTGGAGATGCACCAATCGATTTCTTTAACAAAAGTCATGATGAATCCCCCCTACTGTGGTTTTGAATATCGATACAACATTGTTACATGAAATATTGCAATATTTCACAATATCGATATTTTCCGAGACCCCTAATTAAAATAATTATAGATAGACATTTTTAAAAGAGAGGTTACAAAATTGTGTCTTTACGCTGTCAGACATTTTTAATTTAAAAAAAAAAATTAAAATCTAGGGTTAGATTTGGTGCATCTCTAATCATGGTGTCCAGAGAGTGGAGGAAGTTGGGTTAGATATATCTCAGATTTTCAAAAATAATATGGGCCAAGTGACTGTTCAGATACCAGAGTAAAGAAGCTGGAACCATTAACAACACTCCCAGCTCTCAGCTCTGTAGTGTCTCTCCACAGCTCAGCTGAGAACCACTGATCAGTTCAGCTTTTTACAGCTGATCCTGGTTTATCCAAACATCAAAGCCAGACTTCCTCAATCTATTCAGCAGACTGGAAATCTGCCCACGTTGACTGTGCTTAATCTCTGGAATATCCATGTCCTCAAAAGGCTAATTAGACCGCACAGATCACTTAAAGTTTGTTCTTGTGTTCACGTCTTCAGTAAAACTTCACGTCACAGTGGTGTCAGTATCTCATTTTACCCAAACCCCCTTCCTAATCTCCACCTGGACTAAACCAGGTTTCACTGTAAACATAGACTCTATCCCCGCTGGTGACCACACAGAACATGTCAGAGAAGCTGAAAAAAGCTGAAACAGAGATCACTGTTACTGAAACACTTGGGCTGTTTCAGTAACAGCAAACATCACATGGTTTGCTCCACATCTCCTCACCGTTTCTTCTCCTCTCCTTTTTCAGGCATGTGGAGATCCAAAGGCAAAGCCCTCCTATCTGGTCGATAAGAACCTGGAGTCTGCGGTTAAATTTATCGTTAGGAAGTTTCCTGCTGTGGAGACACGCAATAATAATGTAAGTATTCCTTCTGGTGTGTGCAGAGTTTTCTGTGGTTTGGAGACGAAAGAAAGAAAGCGGACAAGTGTTTATCAGCATGGTTGGATCGTCTTTGGATGGTTTCACAGCAAGTTTTCAGTAATGACCATTATTGTCCATGTTAATGATCAATAATCATCATTTAAAACGAATTAAAATACAGTGGATGTTTTTCTATATGCTGATTTAAAAACCATTTTAACAATCAACACAAATCCAAGTCTGTTGTGTTAATGGTTTAAATGATAAAAATGAACTTTTATAAAGTCTAGATTGGCTCGACAAAATCCAAAGTATTAGGCTCAACATAGGCAATGTAGGTTTTAATTTTTTTTATCAAGTCCTATTCTAATCGATTTAATCATTTTGATTCCATAATGGTTTTTAAAAAATGTTTGGAAAATAGATCAACATTAAAACTCAGTGCTATTTTTTGGGATTTATAGGATATCTGCTTACATAAATCATTAGCTAATAATGACATATACTGATGCACAATGTAATCACACAGACTGGTCCGGGTGTGGTCAGGTTCACAGTAACTCCCAGTTACTACATGTAACTGGGAGTGGCTTGTATAATAAATATGACGTGAGGCCCATTTATGCTTCCTTTACGTATGTAAATATGTTTCACACGTTACTGGCTTCGTACTGTCATATGTCTTTTATGTTAGCATGGTTGTGAGCCAGTACATCCACCAGAGGGCAGTGCGGAGTTCAGAGTTCACCTCCTTGTTCCGTCAGTTTCAGCCAACAAACATGGCGGTGGTGGAGGAGATCATTATCATGATCTCTTCATTATCATGATCTCCTCCACCACCACCTCAGAGACATAAAAGGAGGCGGCGCAGTAGACGGTGGTGGTCTGTGCAGCCATTAAATATACAGCGCCGTCTTCTTTTTTGCTCATTTCGCTGGTTGCACATCGGCTATACTGCTCAACACTGCTCCTGTGGTTTCGTAGATGACGCAGAAGGCGGACAAAATGCTCCATATCAGTCTTTTGCGTAGGGCATAAATGGGCCTTACGATGATTGGATCGTGACTAATTAGGTGAAGCTAACATTCGTATAGCATCTAGAATAGTTTTATTTATTCTGTTGGACTTAAAGACGTTCTGATGAAGACTTTGAGCCGAAGCATGTAGGCGTGTTTTCATCTGTGGTGTGAGCTGAATAAACAACTCAGATTTTTGGTGGATATTGAGTTGTGCTTTTTTTTATACTTTTTTTAATTAAATATACTATTGAGATATGAAACTGCTCCTGTAATCTTTGTTTTGTTTTGAATACTTTTCATGAGGTGGAAGCCACAAAAGATAAGATGATGCTTGCACCGAGTCACTTCGGCCCAGTTTTTCATGCTTTCTGTGTAGTCACTGGAGACAAATCACCTTTGTGCTTCCTATTTTGACAGAGTTTGCACATTAATCTGTCACTGATTCCAAACAACTTCCGTATTACTGACATACTGGGGTCTTTATGGTCAAATAAAGATAAGGATAACGCTACTTCAGTTTCAGGATCACCTCCACCTTTGTGTCTGTCTTCAGTTATAGTTGTCTAAACAAAACAAAAAGCACTGCCTCTAGCCCTACATGGCAGCACCTGTGTCCAACCAGACTCTGACTAGCACTTAATTATGATGTCCCCCTCCTGTTTGATTTCTTGCTTGTGTTGTTCTCACTCTCAGATGTAAGTCGCTTTGTAGAAAAGCGTCTACTAAAGAAATAGTTGTTCTACGTATATCCTGCCAGGTTTCTTGGACGTTATCATCCAGTTTACAGGTGCATTACCACCAGCTAGTGGGCTGGAGTGTGTAAAAGGGACACGCAGCTGGTTCTGTAGACGGATGGACTGAAAATATCTCCTGTTGAACACGGAGATCAATGTAAATGTAATCCGATTTTGAAATTGTTTTATCGCCCAGCCCTCGTTGAACCTCACAGCTTCAGTTGGATCAGTGTGGTGATGCGTTCAGTGTCATCACTGAACAGTTAATGTTTGGTATTAAATCCTTATTTTGAGGTTTTATTTCAGGTTTTCTACTGTTTTAGATGTCCCGTTGTAGTTGTGTTGTATGACACTGAGTGTAATAAAGAAATGTAGAAGAAAAATCTTTTTCTATATTTTACATTGTAAATTTGTTCAAACAGTTTGGTTTCTAGATGATTAAAAGTCTGTTTCTGTGTTTTTTTGTTTTTATCAGGGGTGTGTGTGTGTGTGTGTGTGTTTGTTGAATGAACTAAACTTAGCCATTGCTCATCATAATGTTTCTTTGAGCTTTACTTGTTAGCTTAGCTCGTGGCTTCTGGCCCATGTGTTTGTGTGAGCGTCCTGTAGCAGATGGCTTTGTGAGCGTGTGTGTTTGTGTATGTGTGTGTTTGTGTGTGTGTAGCTAACTGCTATATTCAGTATAACTGTGCAATAATTGTCTCTTATGTTGTTTTCTGCTTTGTTTCTGTGTTTGTTTGTGTTCTGCATGCTAAACTTGGCTTATTCCGGACTTGTGCTTTTTGGTAAGTTTTTGTATCTAAGTTTGTGTAATTTTTTGTAATTTTAGTTCGCATACTTAAGTTACGTAACAATGTATTTTAATTTGATTTATTTGTACTTGTTTTTTTTAAGCTGGAGTGTTTCTTTTGCTTTGCTCTGCTTTCCTCTCTCTTTGCTGGCGGCGTTGTTCATCCACTGAATGACTGTGTGGCTGGTTAACTTCCTGGTTTGACAGCTGGTTTACTGCCAGCTGGTTAGTTGACTCATAACCAACCGGCTGGTGTCTGAATGACGCGCTGACTGCCTGCATTAAGGAGCGTACATTTTATTGATGTTCGGCGAGCATCTGAACCGGTCTGAGGACATTTCTGCCTCCTGAGAGTTAGTCGACTCGGTACATTCTCTTTCACATTACAGCAAGAAAAACATAAATCTACCGGTAATGATAATTGCTTTGCTTTTGTTTGACTTTGGCCCAAGCGAACAGACATTTTACCTCCTTGGTGCAGCAGCAGCGTCACACTTCCCACACCTATCATTTCATTGACTTTTGTACTTCTTCTTCTAATAGACCAGCTCTGGTTTAGGCTTCAGTTCTGACCTCTGCTTTGGAGTCGGGTTCAGTTTACAAGCTGCTTCTGTAATTTCTCTCATGTGAATTGAGATATTCACATATATACATATTGCAACATGTTAAAAGATTGATACAACAATCTTTTAAAGCTGAATCATTTTTATTTTGGATTTTGGTGACACATTAAATCCACACCGAAGTCTGGTTTCGAAAAGCACAGAAATTGGCCCTTTTTTTTGTGATTCAAAATTTCTCTTTTCTCTCAAAAAATCAAGTGAAAACACTTTTTATTGACCCCTGATACGGTCAGATTTCACTTCAGTCATTTTTTGTGCTTTTGGAAAAATCAAAATCCATAAAAAGCTTCCAAACTTTCTACTGATCATCTGGGGGAAAAGATATTTCCTGTATGGCATGTTCTATCGAAGTTGTTCCACCGAAGCAAAAACATCATCTTATGCAGGATTTTCCTTTTTCTTATTAATGGGAAGAGTTTTTGTAGCAACAGAATTGTTGAATTATTTAGCAGCGATATATCAGTTTTCAGTACAGTTAGTCAAATATAAGAGATACTTTAATTAAAGTGAAGCAAGTTTTGATAATCTCCGCTGCAGCCTCAGGGGAAACTTTGTAATTAGAATTTTATAGAGGCTGGCTTGGAATAGGAATACATATATATTCCTCTGTCTCTGTTTAAAAAGATTATCATGGAAAGAAAAAGTATTTTTTAGATTGGAGTTGAACCCATCCAGAGTTTATACAAAATTTTGAAACTTTGAACTCCAGTCAGCTCGTTTGTCGTAGCTGCTTTAGAAGAGAAAGAAACTTTATGCATGAAGTTAGAATTAAGGTACACACGGGGGGGGATGGTCCATTTTAAAGCAAATCAACTCAACGTGGAAAGTTGAGTTTTCATCAGATGAAGCATCCAGAGATGTCATGACTGGGTTGTAACTGTGCTCTTGCGTGGTCCTTACAGCAACAGCTGGCTCAGCTCCAGAAGGAGAAGTCAGAGATTCTGAAGAATTTGGCTCTGTACTATTTTACCTTCGTAGATGTCATGGAATTCAAGGTAGGAGGGGGGAGAAAAATCACACAAATACATGTTCCTGGGATGGGTTTCATGTTGAAGATGGTAATGAGTGTGTCTATTCACCTCTTTATCAACAGGACCACGTGTGTGAGCTGCTGAACACTATAGATGCCTGCCAGGTCTTCTTTGACATTGTAAGTAAAATGCTTGTGTTTCTGTTTCCACCACATTGCTGCTCCTGTTTTATGCCTCTACATGTAAATATGTCTGCCAAGATAAAGTGAAGATTGATATTTGGTTTCCTAAAAAATGTTCCCTTTTGGTTCCTGCCAGACGGTGAACTTTGACCTGACCAAGAACTACCTGGACCTGGTGGTGACCTACACTACTCTGATGATCATCCTGTCTCGCATCGAGGAGAGGAAAGCCATCATCGGACTGTACAACTACGCCCACGAGATGACACACGGAGCCAGGTGCAAAAACAGCCGATGAGAAACAATGACGAGCTCAGCTACGTAGAATATTCAGATTTAATGGCTACAGCTTGGCAGGGTTTAATAAATGGAGTCAGTAAAAACAGCTGAATAGGAGCGATTAAATAGGTCTAATTATACCACTATTATGCCAATACATAAATCTTAAATAAATGAATTTAATATTGGGAAGTTTTCCTTTTGAACTTTTTGAGGAATTTTTGAGGAAGTTTATTTTCTATTCAGTACTGACCGAGGTGGACCCAAATCCAACTTGCAGCCATATTTGAACAGATATGTAATGGTAACCATGGTGACATGTTTGTTTCAGTGACCGGGAATATCCTCGCTTGGGCCAGATGATTGTGGATTATGAGAACCCTCTGAAGAAGATGATGGAGGAGTTTGTTCCGCATGGAAAGGTAAGAAAACTCAGTTTATTATAGTTAGTTTTCAGTATTTTTGTAAATATGTTTTTAATTATTTTTATTTGTTCTTTGCTTTTACATTTTATGGAATAACCCTCTAATTTTTTATTTTTTAAATATTGGCTTTTTTTGCATTCAAAATTTTGCAAGTTTCCAGTTTCTTGGTCGAGTGATTGTTTTTCTTTCTTAGTCTGAGTGAAACCATTTTCAGTGCAGATATTATAAACAGTACTCTGCAAAACTCTCTATCCGGCAGAAGTTCTCCAGACTTTCTAACGGTTTTCACAGATCGGCTCCTTTTTTATTCATTATTCATCCCATCCTTGTTCCTGACTGTTTTCAGAGGAACGTGTTTGTTAAACCATTGAAGACTGAACTATGAATCACTTTGTTTCTTAGCAAAGAGCCAATTTTAAAGCAACATTACTGGCTGTGGCAAATTTTCTCACGGAGGCACCCCCCTAACAACGGCCAACTCGGCATCCATCTTGCATCCTGTCTCTTCTCTGAGCTCTTTCCAGCCAGTATGAATCCGTCTGATGTTGACTCAGGTCTTAAATCTTGCTCTGTCACTTTCTTTCTGTCTTTTCATCTCTTCCTCCGATAATATCCCCTTGTGTTTCTTCGATGAATCGGCCATGTTACGTGTTCAGTACTGCCAGTGTGTTTAATTGCTGACATGTGATGTGAGGCCATAAAGCAAAACGCTGCTGTCACGTGATGCCCCAGGTTGGAATAAAAAGTTGTGAAGTGAGGTTTCTCAGCCTCGGGATGCTGCAAGGGTGAATGACAGCTTCAGGAGTGAGCATAATAAATGTCAAGATGAGTCAGAATCCCAGAGTTTTCATACCCGAAAGACACATCAATTGTTTCCATTTATTTGGTTGCAAAAAACACCAAAGATAACAGACACGAAACAAGTGAGCAGTCAGTGTGTCAGTAAGTATTTTTGGAAAAATTTCAAGTGGAGGACAAAATAAGAAGAGTCAGACCTAAGATCCAGCAAAAACAAGAGACAGGACCTGAGAGATGCATCTGGACCTTCAGTTGATCCATCAGAAATGATCTCCATGGAGGTTGGCTCTCCATAAGCCATTCTTAGGCAAAGGTGACACAGGAAATAATGGCTGAGGCATGACACAAGAACTTGACTGAAAATCGGTGGCAGCAGGACTGATGGAGGGATGAATCCTCCCCAGAGCCCAGACCTCAACATTACTGCAGCAGTGTGGGATCATCTGGACAGAAACATCCAAACAAGAGCTTTGGAAGTCCTTCAGGAAGTCCACACCAACTCTGTTTACAAATTCAGTTTTATCATGTCTGATGACAGTGGCAAGTTTTTGATGTTTTTTTTAGTTTGCGCAGTCTGATTCCCATAAATTGTGAAGTTATTGTGACCGGTTTGTCATCATCATGCAACGAGGTTGTTCTGTTTACAAACCAGTAAGACTCCAGTTGGTTACAGTGCCCTCTCATCTTTCTCATCTTTCTCATCTTTCTTCTTCTGCAGTCCCTCTCAGATGCATTGACCAGTCTTCAGATGGTCTATCCCAGGAGGAATCTGTCTGCTGACCAGTGGAGGAACGCCCAGCTGCTCTCTCTGATCTCTGCTCCCTCCACGATGCTCAATCCTGCTCAGTCCGACACTGTTCGTACCTTTATTATTACTCTCAAATGTTAGATTTATCCACTTTTGCTTTAAAAGAGATTTTCATAACATTCAGACTTTTAGTTTTCTTTTTGTATCACCTCTTTTGAACCTGAGGTTCCCCATCTCTTAAGTGACTTCTATCTGTCTCTTCAGATGCCTTGTGAATACCTGTCACTGGATGCGATGGAGAAGTGGATTGTGTGTAAGTTCTGTAAAACAAAACTTGGATGTGTCTTTCCAAAACGTACCTCTCTGCACCCATCACTGCACTCATCACTGGGGGGGTCGGCTATTTTATTAAAGATGAGATGTTTACATGATGCATTTTTATTCTGATTGGATGTTCGATCCATGTAAACGCTGCTAATGTCGCTGCTCCTGTGCATGTGCATACGAACGGGACTTTTCCTTTTCCTTTGTGTGGTGTTGAATCTGATTGAAAAGTCTTCCCTGTTTTTTTCCCCACTGCAGTTGGTTTCATTCTGTGTCACGCGGTGCTGAACAGCGACGCTACAGCTCTGTCTCTGTGGAAGTTGGCTCTGCAGAGCTCCACCTGCCTCTGCCTGTTCAGGGATGAAGTCTTCCACATCCACAAGGCTGCAGAGGACCTGTTTGTCAACATCAGAGGGTACAGACACAGTTATTGTCATCCTGAAGCATTTTCTCATATCTGTTGAATTTGTTAAATATATTTTTGTTGAGAGAAAAAAAAAAAAGAAGCAATTTGATGCACATTTTTCTCTTTTGACATGTTTCTTTCTGCTTTTTCCAGGTACAACAAACGCATCAATGACATCAGGGAGTGTAAAGAACAGGCCCTGTCTCATGCGTGCGTATAGATATATTCTTATTAATCCTTTTAATCTGAAATTTTCATCCCTTCTTTACTTTTGGTGCCTCAAACAAAATAAAAAAAGTCACATTTTAGGATCTTTCCCCCCTCCCCTCCATACACTCGGCATTTTCTGTATTGTTAATTTATAATCCTGTTCTTGTTATATGTCTTAGCTTTTTCTCCGTCTTTGCTGTGTCTCTCTTTAGGAGTCTCTCACCAAAACATCCCCGTCTTTCCCCCGTTTTATCCTCCTCTCTTTGTCTCCCCCTCTGCCTCATCGCTGCTTTTATCCTTATTACTTATGCCGTCTTCCCCTTTCATCTTCATTCTCATTCTTCTGCCGTCACATGTCATCTGCTTACTTTTGTGTCCTCCTCTGGATTGTCCCGAAAGTGTCAAAATACCGTTTAATCACGTTGCCGGGGTTTGATGCTCCGCTCTGACTCCCCTCCTCCTGTCTGAATCTCTGCAGAGGCTCCATGCACAGAGAGAGGCGCAAGTTCCTCAGATCGGCCCTGAAGGAGCTGGCCACCGTCTTAGCCGACCAGCCTGGACTTTTAGGTCCAAAGGTAATGTAGAATACCACCTTAAACTGAGAAATGGCACCTTAAATAACAGTTTATTCTGTTTTTATTAAGCAGATGATCAGGACAAAATACATAACATGATTAAAATTTAAATGCCATGTTAAGATGCAGCTTGTTTTTCAGTTCAGTAACTGTGGTAATACAGATATGAAACACTTTTTACATCATAAAAAAAACACTTAAGTTATCCTTTGTCTGAGTCCTGAAATCTGACAGAAAATGTTTGCATATGCAACGAGGCAGCAATTCTAACATGTAGCATAGCAACATAACGGGGAGAAGCTCAGCTAAAAGACTCTACCAAGCATCAGCATCCAAATGACACACATTTCAAACCCCAAGCAGTTATATGGGAATGTAACAAAAAACACTGTCCACTTTAGAGCTTTTGATCATTTCTCCACTTAAAGCAAACCACACAAACAAGGTGTCATATGAATTTACAAAGATGTCGGTCTCACCACTGTGGGACAGAAACTCTGAGAGCTAGCAGCTGAAATTATAAATCATGTCTTACTTTTGCTGCTTCATGGTCAAAAGTTATATTCCAGCTCTAGAAACTCTGCTAATGTGTTCTCCCATGACTCTGCCTTGGTTTGAAAAGAATCATGAAGGTCCTGCTAGTTTCCATGACGATGAAAGGGGTTTTATAGTGAAGTATTCCCTCTTCCTATCATATACTGTCTTGGGGTTTCCATCTTTCTGGATCCTCATGGTGTTTCTAAGGTGAATGTGGGGGCTATCCCTGGATTCTCCTGACTCTGACCCTTGATAGAGGTGTCCATCATCAACATCAGCTGATGGCTTCCTGACATATTTACCTGTGTAAAACCTCTGTAGGTTCACTTTTTTACCTTCTACTTTTGCACAGTTCCTCATCAGACATTACTTCACTCATTCCTACATGAATTGGGCTGCTAAAGTAATGTTTTCTTTTAGGAGGAAATAACTATTTTCTACTGTGTTCCAGGTGAATTTACTCTGACACAGTAACACTAAATGCCATGTTAATATTTAGCTTGTTTATTATTTCAGTAACTGTTGGAATACAATTATAAAACAAACTTAACACCATAACAAGAAAAAACTAACTGGCGGAGCTGTGGCTTCAACTTCACCAGCAACCTGTAGCAAACTTCCTTTTACCTGGTCTTAAAGGGCACCGGAAATGTTGCAATATCCAGATAAATATAAGCATAAAGCATTAGAAGGAACTTTTTATGTGCATGAGACGGAGTATGGCTCTCAGGAAGCTATTTCTGGCACCCAGCACTTGATATTAGATAATGTAATATTAGAGTCTAGATTTATTTATTTAGATTTATTAGGGCAGACAGACGTATCACCCTCTGACCAAATAAAATGCTTCATAAATATGAATGAGGAAATGTATTACTGCATATTTCTGAACATATATAATATTGGTTATTTGATCCTGAGAGGGTGAGTCTCCACTGCCTGCTGCTCCGTATAATTTATCTTGTGGAGGAAAAATTCAATTCTCTTCTTCCTTTTCTGCTTCTCTGATCCTGCAGGCGTTATTTGTGTTCATGGCGTTGTCATTCGCCCGCGATGAGATCATCTGGCTGCTTCGACATGCCGACAACATCCAGAAGAAGAGCACAGATGATTTTATAGACAAGTAAGTAGAAAATGCACAGCTGCATGACCGTGCACACACACACACACTGATCTATACACACTGTGCTAAGCTTCCTTGATGAGTTTTCCCAAGTGTGATAGGTTCATGTATGTTTTCCAGACACATAGCAGAACTGATCTTCTACATGGAGGAGCTCAGAGCTCACGTCAGGAAGTACGGGCCTGTGATGCAGCGGTACTACGTCCAGTACCTGTCTGGGTTTGATGCCGTGGTGCTGAATGAAATGGTGCAGGTAAGATCACTTATCTTTAAAAACTTCCACTAAACCTGAACTGAATGTGTAAGACACAAACCAGCAGTGCATGAAGTCTGAGCTCAGATCAAATGCTCTAATATCAGTGTGTCATATTGAATTGGGTCCCACTCCCCGATAGAAACAGTATTTTATAGTGTTGATAAAATCTGGTTCATTTACCAGGTGTGTTTAAAATAAATTCTCTTAGTTTTCTTTTATTGTTTTCACTCTTAAATTTTATATTTTCTAAAATTCTCATCTTATTTTTAAAGTCTACCTCATTTACATACATGCAGATTTTCTTAGTGAGGCTAATTCTGCATCTTTTTTGCATCCTGTCTCTTCTCTGAGCTCTCTCCAGACAGTCAAAGTCGGTCCAGTGTTGACTCTTGTCTATCTCTTGCTAAGTTCCTTTCTCTCTTTCTTGTCCACTCTTCTTCTGATAATGTCTTGCTGCATTTCTTTAATGAATCAGCCACAATGTGGCTAGTTTAAAACAGCCAGTATGTTGACATTTGGTTTTTGGCGTATGATGCGGTGCATAATGCAAGGCTGTAAAGTGACTTAGCGTGCCAGAGGAAAAGGTTGTGAAGTGTAGTTTCCCAACCTCGGGATGCTGCAGGGCAACAACAGCTCCAGGAATGTACATAAATGCCACTGTGGCTTCAAATCAAGTCCGAAACACATATTTTTATAGTCAGAAGGTTGCACAGTGCTTCTTTAAAAAGAACGTGCTCCCACATGTACATCACAGCAGAGATTATGTGCTCTTACAGCTGGAAATGTGAAGAAAAGGGGTCAGAAAGAGCTTCTTTTCATTTCATTCAACATTCATTTAACCAGGCAGGTCAGAGAGAGCAGATACCCATTTATAATGACAGCCTGGCTTAAGGAAACAAGGTTAGAGAGTGATATGAAAAAAGAGCAGCACTAACACCCACTACCTACATACAATCATCAGCTCGATAACATAAAAAGAATTATTGATACAGAATGACAATAAACATAAAAATATAGATAAAATAAGAAATATGAGTGAGCATGTTTTAATGAGATTTGTCATAATGATTTCCTTAAAAGCAGACCTGAAAATACGGCCATGTCCCCACGGAGACTAGTTTAGGTTTACCCACATAAGTTTTGGCATTTTCATGCTTGTCTTTCTATTGTCTCTTTTATCTGTTTTATTGTTGTTTAGTCCCCATTTTATTAATTTTTTTATTTCTTCTCGTACTGCACTTTGGTCGACATGCACTACTCACAAAAAGTTAGGGATGTTTGCCTTTTTGTATGATGTCAGAATGAACCTATAATACACTATAACCTTTATTTGTGAACTTAATTTCACCGTCTTTATGCTTTTGAATGCACACATACAACTGTTCAATGTTTAAGTACTTATTGTACAACATGATATTCTCAACAAGGTGAATAACCACAGAAAAATCCCAAAAGGAGTCTGAATCGTGAATAATTCACTAAATGTTCTGGTTCAGTGACAACTTGTTTATCACACTGTTGACATTCAGACGTCATCGGACCGAGACGACACCCAACACATGACGAGTTATTGAGATATTGTCATTTTCTATGTTGTGCTACATCCAGCTGTTGTCAGCTTTTCTTTCAATAAATTGTATGAAATGGAAGAATCGCCGCTGCATTATTCTACTTGGATGCCCTTCATTCATGATGTCATATCAGAGTAGCATGAATATTTGATGTGTTCTGTAAATTTAACCCGAAAGCTGAATATCCCAAACTTTTTGTGAGTAGTGTATGTTGTTTTTGTATGTGCTTATAAATAAAATTGACTTTACTGCAGCAATGAAGCAGAAGTTTTACCTCATCACTACACACCATGTCTCCTTTTTTGCTTGCTTCTCCATCATCATCTTTGTGTTTGTTGTCGTCTTTTAAGTTTTTCATTGTTTCTGGCAGCATTACAGCGCCACTTACAGGCCTTGCATATGTACAACAGCATTTTCTGTGGTTTTGTGTGGACGCACACGTTTCTTGAAATGAGTCCATCTTTACGGAAAACCTTTTTTTTTAAAAACAAAACTGGCTCCATCTCCATGTGGATGTAGCCTAAATAAGTCCTGTTTTTGTAGATCTCTCCAGTCCTTTTTGCAGCAGCAGTGTGAAGTCACACGACATAGATACAATAAACTGCATGTAATTTATTGTATCATGATGTTGATGAGCGAATGAAAGCGGCAAACAGGCTACAGAAGAGTGTTTAACAGCATTTAAAAACACTTTGCTGTAAATACTCCAGAACACCAACCGTTGCACGCTTCCCTCTGAGATCTTCTAAACTTTTTATTTATCAGCTGGCTGGAAAAATAAGAGCGAACGTTGCAGACATTTTGTGTTCTGACATGCAGCTTTTCCAGAACATCTCTGCCATTTTTTTACAGGACTAAATCTGTAACGATCTGACCTGTTGTTATTTAACAGAACCTGTCTGTGTGTCCGGAGGACGAATCTATAATCATGTCTTCTTTCGTCAACACCATGACCTCCCTCAGTGTCAAACAAGGTGAGAGTGTTTTAATAATGCTGAAATAAAACTACAAAGTCTTAATGTTTTCAAGGTGTTGTGTGTATTTTTGAGTAACTTGTGTTTATGCGTTACAGTGGAGGATGGAGAGGTGTTTGACTTCAGAGGCATGAGACTGGACTGGTTCAGACTGCAGGTATAAACACACATTAAAGTCATAAATATCAGAAGTTCTTATCATGTAATCCTACTGAGTAACAGCATATTTTAGACAACAAGAAAACCCTTTTTCCCTTCATCTTTCCTCCTCACACTTTACATCATCTGTTTTCCTCTGTAGGCTTACACCAGCGTCTCTAAAGCCAGTCTGGGTATAGCTGACCACAAGGAGCTCGGGAAAATGATGAACACCATCATCTTCCACACAAAGATGGTGGATTCTCTGGTGGAGATGCTGGTGGAGACGTCGGACTTGTCCATTTTCTGGTAATGAGGAAGACACCCAATTCCCCAACATGCTCTGCGACGTATCCCGGCTGTTTTTTTGCAACCATCTTTCTCTGTCTGTGCGTGTGCAGTTTCTACAGTCGCGCGTTTGAAAAGATGTTCCAGCAGTGCTTGGAGCTGCCCTCCCAGAGCCGGCACTCCATCTGCTTCCCGCTGCTCTGCACACACTTCATGTCCTGCACTCATGAGCTCTGTCCCGAGGAGGTGAGCACACACAGATGCACAAGTACTCTGTTACGATGTCGTAAATTCAGTGGGTGGAGAATGATGAAAGATGCTGGAACTTAGCTCTTTGATTCAGGACAACACGAAATTCCAGTTTGTAATGTATAATAGATGAAAAACATGGAGCCACATGCTGCCAAAATCCCCCTGAGAAGTCATCAGAGAGCTGAAGAAGTAGAGAGAGAGCAGTGAAAAGGATACCTTAATATGATGTGAAACACTTTGATCATCAGCGTTGGCGCTTACCAGGACCTTAAAACATTTTTTCTTTTTATCTTAAATGAAGAGTGTACATTACCTGATGCAACTTGACCAAGCTGTGTGAGATCACCTGCATAGATAATCAAACACAATAAGAAAAGCAGGTTTTATTCTATTTTTTACTTATTTAGTTTAGAAAATACCCTGAATGTTACAGTGGATGGGATTTAAACTCTAGTAGTAATTGTGGCTTTTATTTTGAAAGGCAAAAAATCACATCTCTCCAGTTAACTGTATGGCAGGGCTGTAGGGTCGTCAAAAAAATCGATACCTTGATACTAATCGATTCTAAAATGTAGTATCTAGTTAGATATTAATTAGCATTGGTATCGGTACTTAAATGCCACTTTGGCGGTTGTTAGTTCGCGGGAAGGACCAGCCGCGTCCTCCCATTTCAAACAAGCACTGCAGCGGGCAGCCCCGCCCCTACAGGATCTCCCTGAAGGACCCATTGTTTACGGTGTTGCCAACCTAGCAACTTGTCGCTAATTAGCAAGTTTTTAGACCTCTCTAACGACTTTCAGCAAGAAAAAAGCTGTTGTCACCAAATCTGGCGACTTTTTCTGATGTCTTTGGAGACTTTTAGAGACTGATGTGAAAACACGCATCGTTTTCGTGAGCCGCGGGTGTTGCCGCTGGTTCCTTCCCCGTGCTAAAGCACTCACGAGAGGCTGGTGGGGAGGCAGCAGCATCCCAGTTCTGAGCAGCACTCAGAGCTGGAGATGTTCCTCTGCATCCCAGCCTGGCTTCCTGTCGCATATTAATGCCTTTTTAATGTAGATTGTAGACAAAAACATTAAAAAGTTCATCTTTTAAAATGTTTTTTAATTAATAAATGTAATTTAAAACTAGATCATCTTAACTAGTTTGTTTGTTCTGTTGTTTACTTGATCTGTTCTCTAGTATTGTGTAGAAAAAGACATGCATGTAAATACCTTTTTACTAACTAGTGGTTGAATTTTATTTATTTTAGTTTTTTTAGTTAAGTATTTTTTGCACCACAGTGAGCAAACGGAAGACTGTATCTCTGCACAAACAAATAGAGCTTCAATATAATGTATTTATTTTACATTGTTAAAGTCTTTTCTTATATTTATTAATAGATTTTTGTTGTATTGTTTAGATTGTGGTGTTCTGATTTTAGAAAGTTTATCCTTCTCTTAAGTATCAAATAGTATTGTGTATCAAACACCATCCTTAGTATCGGTATCGAGTTTGAAATTTCTGTATCATGACAACCCTACAGGGCAGTTTTATTTGTGCAGGACATTTCATGTACAAGACAAGTCAGAGTGCTTTCCATCAAACATTAAATGCATTACAGCGCAGGTGCAGAAGAAACATTAGAAATGGGATCATTAAAACAAAGTAGTAAATAAAGATCTGTCCAGCTCTGCAAAAATGTCACCAGTCTGTCTAGCTGTAGAGATTTTTAATAAAGGACTTTATGCTGATAAAACATGAACTTTCCTTTTAGTTTCTGTGTCTTCCTCCTCAGCGTCACCACATAGGGGACCGGAGCCTGTCGCTGTGCAACATGTTCCTGGACGAGATGGCCAAACAGGCCAGAAACCTGATCACTGACATCTGCACTGAGCAGTGCACACTCAGCGACCAGGTAGGAATCCAAACACACAGGATTCCTAATTATTCAAAGTTTGTTTTTTGGGGGAAATAACCCCCATTTTTCTTCACCGTATGAAGTTGAATCAGATCAATAAATCTGTGAGGGGTGTAGCCCCTGGAGGTTAATCACTGACTCACTAGCAGATTAACCCTCATTATCCGTCATCGTACGGGGGATTCAGAAATAAATTCAGTGGTGCTTCGGCTTTTTTAATAAATCTGTAGTAAAACCGGAGTTTTAGACAGCAGCTCATATTTTTGTTTTTCTTCTTTCCATCGGGTTTAGCCCTGGTCTACTCCCCCATAAACAACCTGTAGACACTCAAAGAGAGTTAATAATCACACCTAAGAGTTTTATTTATGAGTGTAATTAGAAGCTTCCTAAACTATTGAAAAAACATCCTTTTAGAGCAATGTAGTCTGAAGTTTAAGGCTTCATACATGATCTTTGTCAGCTGATACGTGGCGTTGGGAAGCAGCTGGTGTATAAACGTTGAACCAAACATCACTGCTGTGAACAGCTTCTGTAAAGCATTACTGTAGTTGGAAAGTGAAGCCGCTCATATCTTAGCTTTACTTCCTTGCGTTAGAAGCTGGAGTTTAAAGGATTAAATCGCAATATTTGTCAGAAAAATCGCGATTATGTACTTTTTTTTTTTTTTTAATCATTCAGCCTAACTACGAAGCAGCTTCACATCTCCAGTTTAATGTTGCATATGTTGAGTCTGTTTCTCTCTATGAACCAGTTAAAGGCCTCTCCAGTGCTGTCTTTGAGAGTTAACCTCCTCCTTCTGTTTCTTCTCCGTTGTACGTAGCTGTTGCCGAAACACTGCGCAAAGACCATCAGCCAGGCCGTGAACAAGAAGAGCAAGAAGGCGACGGGGAAGAAGGGCGAGCCGGAGAGGGAGAAACCAGGAGTGGAGAGCATGAGGAAGAACAGACTACTGGTCACCAAGTCAGTCGTAGTTTTAACAATCTGCTGATTTTTGTCTTGTAGTTTAGTGAAACTGTTAAGTTTCATCATATTTTTCTTTTTTTTTTTGCCAGTCTGGATAAACTCCACACAGCACTGTCCGAACTCTGCTTCTCCATCAACTACGTTCCCAACCTGATGGTGTGGGAGCACACGTTCACACCGAGAGAGTACCTCACCTCGCACCTGGAGATCCGATTTACCAAGTAAACGCACACACAGAATACACACTTTTTCACTTAAATACTGGAGAAAGCTCAGTCATTAGAAGAAATCAGAATTTCTACGTCATCTTCAGCGATGATCTGCTTCCTCTCCGTCTCCAGGTCCATCGTTGGGATGACCATGTACAACCAGGCTACCCAGGAGATAGCCAAGCCCAGCGAGCTGCTGACCAGTGTCCGAGCATACATGACGGTTCTGCAGTCCATAGAGAACTACGTCACCATCGACATCACCCGGGTCTTCAACAATGTCCTCCTGCAGCAGACGCAGCACCTGGACAGCCACGGGGAGCCCACCATCACCAGTTTATACACAAACTGGTGAGTTAGATTTTGGCATTGCCCCCATTCCAGTGGCCTACCATCAGGTGGATAAGTGTTGGATTTATTGCGGATTGATGGATTAAATTCATATTTAGCAATAAAACCTAGTTTTAGAGGAACATCTTCAACATTCAGAGAAGGTGACGTTCCTGCTGCCGAAGTGAGGACTGAAACCAGACTGAACCAGTGTGTCATGTGTCTGTGTAGGTACCTGGAGACGTTGCTCCGTCAGGTCAGTAACGGACACATCGCCTACTTCCCCGCCATGAAGGCCTTCGTCAACCTGCCCACAGAGAACGAGCTGACTTTCAACGCCGAGGAGTACTCCGACATCTCCGGTAAAAACACGACGCTCCTCTGTTTTCCCTCTTCAGCTGGTCCTGTTTTACATTTCCTGCAGAAAGCATCTAGAGTGGTGGGGGGGGGGGGGGGGGGGGGGGGGGGGGGGGGGGGGGGGGGGGGGGGGGGGGGGGGGGGGGGGGGGGG
>JBBBVU010000017.1:25983843-25997578 GCA_037177055.1 Atherinosoma microstoma
TTGGTCCTTTTTTAAGGTTCTTGAAGAAAGAATCGAAAGTAGTTCCCCCCCCCCCCCCCCCCTTTCCCCACAGAGATGCGCTCGCTGTCGGAGCTGTTGGGGCCGTACGGTATGAAGTTTCTCAGTGAGAGTCTGATGTGGCACATCTCGTCACAGGTCGCTGAGCTGAAGGTAGACAAACACAATCACACAGATTTATTCATACATACACAAATAACTTCTCCTTCCAAACAAGGTCTGGTTAAACTGTTTTATATCTGTAATCATGCCGTGGTGTGTCGTGTTTCTTCATCTCCAAATGAGTTATTCAGTTTAATATGCACCATCTCACTACCGTAGGCTAGAAGGGACAAACCAAACGAGACTTATTTTCACGGCCTTTTGAGCCAAACAGTTAGTCAAGCACCAACATCACTCTTATATCTGGACTCGTCCCCACGGTGGCAAAAGCATCGACGATGGCCTCATCTGTTCATTCATTAGGCCAGTGGTGGGGAACCTTGGCCCTCATCCTGCAAGTTTTCCATGCATCCCTGCTCCAACACACCTGATGTAAATTAATGAGCCACTGTGATTGGCTGTTGGACTCATTTGATGTGAATCAGGTGTGTTGGAGCAGGGATGCATGGAAAACTTGCAGAAATGCGGCCCTGGAGGACCAGGGTCTCCCCCCCCCTGCTTTACACTGAAAATATAGCAAATGAATATTTTAGCAGCTACTTGTTGAAGAGTTGTTGGACCATGGACACGAACCATCTGGCCGGGGATTCTGTTTCCTAATAATTATTGTTGTCAAAAAGACCGATTCTCAGATACTAATCGATACTAAAATTTATTATCTTGTTAGATGTTAATTAGCATGGGGTGCAGATACTTAAATGCTTTAAATGGCATCTGCTGGTTCACGGAAAGGACCAGCCGCCTCGACCCATTTTCAACAGGCCCCCCCTCCTACAGCCGATACCTGGTGGACCCATTGTTTTACAGTGTTGCCAACTTAGCGACTTTGTTGCTATATTTAGCGAGTTTTCAGATTCCTCTTTTAAAAAGAAAAACTAGTGACAAATCTAACCAGTTTTTCTGGCCCCTCCTCCGTCCAAAAGCGCTGACAAGAGGCTCGGTCCTCGCACAGCAGCAGCCCAGCTCAGAGTAGTCAGAGTAAATGTCCACCTCTGCTCCATAACAAGACTCTAAAGCTGCTCCAGGCTGATCTCGGCCTGGCTTACTGTCAGATATTAGTGCCCATTACTGTTGATAAAAACAATTAGTTATTAAATGTTAGATAGATAGATAGATAGATAGATAGATAGATAGATAGATAGATAGATAGATAGATAGATAGTCTGTCTGTGATCTAGTTAAAAAAACTAGATAATCTTAACTTGTTTGTCCTGTTTACTTAATAACTTCTCAAGTATTGTGAAGAAAAGTACACTCATGTAAATAAGTACACAAACTAGAGTTTGAAGTTTTTTAGGTTAGTATTTTAACAGTCTGAGAAGACGATCTTAGCAGGAGCTAATAGAACTTTAATATAATGTATTTATTTCACAATGTTGATGTCTTTTCTTATGTTTATTCATATATTTTTATTGTATTTTTTTTCCTTGTGTGCAGAAACTGGTGGTCGAAAACCTGGAGGTGTTGACCCAGATGAGGACAAGCTTCGACAAACCAGACCACATGGCTGCCCTCTTCAAGAAACTCACCTGTAATCAAACACACACGATGCACATACACACTCCCCGTGGCACATTTTCATGTTTAATCTATTTAATACACATATAACAAGATATTGTATTTGCTTTTCCTTGCCTCCCGTGTTGACTTGCTGTGTTTTGTGTTTGCAGCTGTGGACAGTGTTTTGAAGAGGATGACCATCATTGGGGTCATTCTGTCCTTCCGCTCTCTCGCTCAGGAGGCTCTGAGAGACGTAAGACACGCACACGTCACACTAAATTAAGCCCAACGCAGCTGAAAATTAATAATTTTTTTCTTTCTATTTAAGAATTCAGCTGCTCCGTCCTCCTCTTAGTGGATGTTTTGCCTTTTTGTCTTCCAGGTCTTGTCATGTCACATTCCTTTCCTGGTCAGTTCTGTGGAGGATTTCAAGGACCACATCCCCCGAGAGACGGACATGAAGGTAAAAAAAAACAATCCAGACACACAAACGTAGAAACGGATCAGCTCCGTCTTTCCTCCTGCCGATGTGAATAATTTGTCTGTTTCCAGGTGGCCATGAATGTTTATGAGCTGTCCTCAGCAGCAGGTTTACCCTGTGAAATCGACCCAGCTCTGGTGGTGGCTCTGTCCTCTCAGAAGAGTGGTGAGTCACCCAAACACACACACACACACACGCACGCACGCACACACACACAAACTCTCAGTCTGTCAACAACACAATCCATCTGTGTGACCATCCTTTGCATTTCCGTCTTCAGAGAACATCAGTCCAGAGGAAGAGTACAAGATCGCCTGTCTGCTGATGGTGTTTGTGGCCGTTTCCTTGCCAACGCTTGCCAGCAATGTGATGTCACAGTACAGCCCCGCCATAGAAGGTAGCCGCCAGGCTTCTGCAGCACGTTTCACACATCAGTCGTGCCTTATAGGCCAAAAAATGTTTATATCCTCATTAATATGATGCTGATCCTCCTCAGTAATTCATACAAGACAAAGAAAAGCGTCTCAGCTTTGCATCACTGTGCGCATACACACATCAAGCCAGAACTCGCCTCGAACCAACAAAACTGTTGTCGCTGTGAAGCTGATTTGATGTGTGTAAGCACACAGGAAGTGTGCCCACTTCACCTCAGTTACTACCTCACATACTGACGTTTACACGGCTAATCCAGCATCCATCTTGCTTCCTACCTGTGCCGTGAGCTCTCTCCGAGTAAAAGACTTACCATGATTCTTGTCTTATCTCTTGCTCTGTCTCTTCCTCCGATAATGTCTTCTTGTATTTCTTTGCTGAATCAGCCACGGTGCGCGTTCAAAACAGCCGGTGTGTTTATATCCGCTGGCTAGCGTGTGACGCGGTGCGTAAAGCGGAACCATTGACTGTATAATAGATGGACGGCCCCTCCCTGTAGGTTCCTGAGCTGAAAAGAGCAGCGTCACGATCTCGTTTCTCCCGGAAAATACAAAAATGGGCGACGAGGTGGCGCTGAGAGGGGGGGCTGTGAGCGTGGGGGCGGACGATTGACACCCATCAAACTCTGAGCTTCCTGTAGCTACGAGCTAGCAAAGCTAACCTGGAGCTAACGGGAGCTAACCAGCTAACAGAGGTAGGCGGGCTAAAGCTGAGGAGCGCTGTTAGCCGGCTAAAAACCGTGGTTGTGCTACTTTGTACCTATCTGGCACCTGTCAATCAAAAGGACACGCCCCTAATTATGAAGAATTTCAAGATTTAATAACATTAAATCTTTATGACCCCAGTTGTCATAAAGGTAAACCTAAAATGTTTTTTTGAACCAGGCTGTAAACATGTTTATTTCTATGGGGAGTCTATGGGGATTGACTCCCTTTAGGAGCTAGCCCCTAGTGGATGAGGCGGGAACTGCGATTTTTGGCACTTCTGCATAAAATTAAGAGGTTGCCGAAACTCGGCTGAAACGTCACGCGGCGTCCTGGAAGAAAAAGTTTTGAGGTGCACTTTCTGAGCTTCAGGACGCTGCTGGGAATGTCCCAGTGCCATGAAACAAGTCAGGAATGCAGAGTTGTAATGTTGGAAAGTTACAAAGTTAAAACAACCTTTGTGAAAATGTTAGATACTTTTATCAAATAACATTTTTGCTCTTGTTTAAGGTTAGAGACCTTCACCTATAAAGGAAAACAGGAAGAAAACTGTAAACTCTCTGATGACTAGATGTCTCTGAAACCAACTGTTAACAGTTTATTGAGCAGATTGCTGTAAAGTTAAGTCCAAATAAACAGTATATGATGTTGTAACAGTGAATAAAGCCTGGGACATTACTCATACACCCCAGTTTGCCCTCAAACTCCAAAACAATCTGCTTAATGTTGCAAAGGTTGCAGTGATGTTTCTCAGAGATGCTTCACGCAAAGTAATCACAAGTATAGAAGAAGAAAAATAACGAATTTTCAGAGCTGCCGTGTAACAGGTTAGCCTACAGTAGCTGAACAGAGCAAGAGGCTATTTGGTGTTTTAATTGAAACATGTTACATATGGTTTTCATTTCCTCATTTTCCCCATAGATAGATTTAGAAATAAAGACCATAATAAGCCCAACACGGTATCAGAAGCAGTTCAGAGCCTAAGTTCACTCTGCTGGAAGGAATAAAACTGCACTGCATGCTAATAGGATCAACCTTGTGCTCCTCACTGATTCGCATTTAGACAAAAGAGTCGCATCATCTTGATTAGGAGCGCTTTTTAATTTAGGCCTGTTTACACAATGTGACTGGTTAAATCTTGCTTTGTGTGTTTTAATAAGAGGATCTATTCAGTTAAATAAACTTGATATTTAGCACAATGGAGACACAATGTTTGAGCCAAATGAAGCTTTTAATAAGGTATCAAAGTCATTTGTTACTCAAGGGTGAGATATGAAGACGTCGCCTCCTAACAACCTTGAAATGAAAGGCGCCGCTGTTAATAAGGGACATTTGAAGAGGATAATGAGTTATCATGGGCTTCGCCATTGTTAGTATGCAGACTGCGTATTGGCCAGCAATTGGTTTTTTCCGACACCGTCTCTTAGTGCGTGGCCTCCGTGTCACCACGTTAACCGTTAAGCGAGCTCAGATTTACATGCATATTTATATTTATAGTCACCTCGCAGTTTTAAATTAAGACTCGTCTCCATGAAATGAAAAAAAAAACTCAGATTCACTCGTTGAAAGTTGGATTTTTCAATCCAGGAATCTTCTGGGTCATTTATCTGCTCCGGAAGTCACGCGGTAGCATTTAAAACCCCGACGTTAATCGATTTGAGAATAGAAATGAATGGCTTGTTGTTAAACTGAGCGTGTGTGTCTGCTGCCCCCTGCAGGCCATTGTAACAACATCCACTGCCTGGCCAAAGCCATCAACCAGATCGCTGCTGCTCTCTTCACCATCCACAAGGGAAGCATAGAAGACCGGCTGAAGGAGTTCCTGGCTGTAAGAGAAATAAACTTTTTGCATGGTTTTTTATTTTCCCTCCATACGACTTCTATTTGTCTCCTTTAATTTCATCTCGTGTTTTCTGCACGGGTAGTCTGGATGATGTGGAAATATTGGCTTGTTGAAAAGGGAATATTCAGTTAAAGCTGCTTTAGATAACTCTTTATAAAGTACATCTTAATGGACTTTAGTGTAGCGGTGTGTTTATCGCGCCAGCCCTGCTATTTATCTTTATTATTGTGGAGATATTTTACATTATACAGCATAAACAGCTGCAGATCATTATTCTTAATGTGTAAACGGAGAGATGATTTAAGGTTGCAGAATGATGATAATAAAATCTCTAAGGTGTTAACACACATCTGCAGTAACATCACATGCAGCACTTTTCTTTATTTATATGAATATGTCCAGGGAGGTTGTGTTGTTGCAGGTGTTGTGTGTATTTGCTGCACAGATTTAGTTTTTTTCTAACTTGATGACAATGTTATCCTAAAGAGCAGCACTCTTGTTTTTCTTTATGTGATTTTTAAGCTGCAGTGTGTGGAGCTGAGGACAAATTTTATGGGGATGGAGAAAAACAAATCGATGCTAATGCTTCGATCAATCAGATGCCCATTAAGATATTTTCTTTGATTTGTTTGGGACTAATTCCTGAGTTCTAAAGTTGTTTTTACAGCTTTCTAGCTGTAGCTTAAAACTTCTGAAGACGAACGTGCCCAATAAACTGAGGTTAGGGCCGGGCTTTGTACCGACTTCATTTATATATATTAAAAAAAAATAAAAACCTTGTGAATAAAATGTATAAAGCTGGGTTTTTCCACTTTATAAATAGTTTCTATATATTTAGTGATGTGCAATGCCAACTGCAATTTTAGGTGGATTCAAAACGGACTTGTTCAAAGTTTATTTTTATCAGATGATGTCACATTAGAGACACCAGTGACAGCTGGTACTGGTTCAGATGCTGTTTCTGATGATGTCTGGCAAGTTAATGGGGGAAAAAATAACATTTTGTGTGTGTGTGTTTGCAGCTGGCCTCATCCAGTTTGCTGAAGATCGGTCAAGAAACGGACAAGATGACGACCCGTAACAGAGAGTCCGTCTACCTGCTGCTGGACATGGTGAGACGACTTCCAACAACAGCCGGTTTTCATCACAAAGTATTTTCTTTCTTTTCTGAGATGTTTTTTCTCTTTTCCCTCCATAGATCGTGCAGGAGTCTCCCTTCCTGACCATGGACCTGCTGGAGTCCTGCTTCCCCTACGTCCTGCTGCGAAACGCCTACCACGCCGTCTACAAACAGAGCATCAGCGCCAGCGCATAGACGCGCGCGCAACGCATGCCGAGGCCACACGTTTCCCCGTCTACCGCCCCGCGCGCGGAGACACGCACACACACACACAACACTACCAGAACACACTAAATCCAAACTAAAACACACTAATCGACTCCCCGAGGTTTGAGTCTGACCAGACGAAGCGGCAACTGTTGACGTGTACATAAAAAATGTCGGCACACTAAACGCGTAGCATTTAAAAAGAAAATCAAATTCCAGAAACGAACCAAACTCAGAACTGGAGGACAGATAAACACTAGCTGGTGGAAGTTGAGTGGGGGGGGGGGGGGATCAGTATCTTTGAATCGTTTTCCATGATGTTGCCAGGGACCATTACCATAGCAACACATAATATACAATGTTTGGATGGTATTAAAGAACAAAAATATAAATATATAGAATATATATAGCTGACACTGAAATATTCCTTTTTGTTTTTTCTTATTTTTATTGAAAGTTTTGAGATTTTTTAGTTTCCAGCTGCAAACTTCTGGTGGTGGATTTGGATGCTTATTTTGGGAATGCAAATGATTTTGATGTGACGTGGGGTTGTTGTTTTTTTTGTTTTTTTGTTTATCGGGGAAGGCGGGTGAGGAGTTCCTGCGTCGATACTGAAAGATATGTTGCTCGTAAGTTTACACAAACTGTACGTACACACACACACACACACACACACTGACGGTCATCCTGAGCAGATACGAAGCTACACACACGCTAAATCTTTCTCCGTTTCATCGCACACAGACACTCTTGTATAACATGGTGATGCTCTTCTTTTCTTTTTTTTCTTTTTTTTTTTTCTAGCTAGGTGTAACTAAATGACCTTTTTGTGGGTAAAAAAAACAATATAATATCTGTATTCTACTTTGATGTGAACTGAACTTGTCTGTTTTTAATGTTTATGTTTTTGTTACTTTTACGACGACGACAATGATGAGAATTTGCCAAATGTGTTGACACTAAAACATTTTGTGTATCGGGGCTTGTAAAGTGGTGACGTGTGCGATGCCATTTCAAGTGGGCGGGTTGATGCTGACCTTAGCGGCAGAAAGAAAAAGGGCGACACGGACATTTTTCCAGTGGGAACAAGCAGCAGAAAACACTTCCCCACAGCTGTAAATAATCGGCTTCTGGTTCAGTAGGTGACATTTATTTTCCTCTCGGACATCGGGGGGTGAAAATAGAACATTTCTGTCCAGTTTTGGCCTCTGAAAAGAGGGAAATTTCTTGTTTTCCACGTCTTATTTTTACACTTTAATAGAATCGAAGCAGCTGTGGAGAGGTGACCATTTACGCTCTGAGGTTTGATTTATGTGTTAGTGCTTAACTTTAAACAGGAAGTCAATTTAACCAGTTCCTCCTCCTAAAAAAATAAAAGGAAACAAGTTAATCTTAATTGATCTCAGACCTGTGAAAGTCTGCAAAAACCAGGAGCTGCAATAATAAAATAAAATAAATATATCTGCACACACTCCTGATGTTTCCAACGGAGCAACAAACTTTCCATCCTATGTTTTTACAAGAGAAACGAGACCTTAAAGAACAACTTTTACTAAATCCAGTCTGGTTTATTTTATACTTTTTTTTTTTTTTCTCAATCAAGGCATTGCAAGGGCTTCATATGGGGACATACAGGTCAGCCCTCTGCTAATGTACCACTAACCCCCAGGGCTCTGTCTCAAAGCTTATTCTGCACACTATCCAGGACTTTCACCTCCAAATAAAAGTTTAAATCTTAAAAAAAAAAAAAAGTCTAAGACACACTACAGCAGGTTGTTTCTACGTTGTATTCGGTCAGTAATGTGCATTATAAACTCGTTCGGACAGATCTGTGGACCCATTCTGCCATTTGATGTGGAATGATTGCTGTTTTCTTTCTAATCTTTTTTTTTTTCTTTCGTGTTTCTGATTCTACCGTGTAACTTAAATGACATCAATAAAATAAACTTCAGGGCTGTGTCAGACCTGAGCAGTGAGTGTGTGTGGCGGTGGTTCGTGAAAAAGGGGTGTTTGCTGCGTTGGGAGGTGCTGCACACAGGTAAGTGGGAACACACTGGTTATCTTAAGCTTTACAATATTACGTTAGTCACTTAGAAATATACAAAAACATGATGATGGATTTTTCTTTTTTTAACTGTCAATTTTAAAATCCATCAATGAGCTAATGGTCACCGGTCTATTACCTCTTGATTTACTAATTTTACACAAATAGTGCGCATATTGAAATTGTCTATACTGTTTCATACAGACTCAGGAAAACACCTGGATAAAAGTACATTTCATGATCACTGCAGTATCATTCCTGTAGTTTCAGAAAACGACCACCAGGGGGCACCCTTGTAAAAGTCATGCCATGAAAGCTATAATCTGGTTCCTGATGTCTTGTGTATAAATTCAGTACAACCATTTTATTGCAGTTATTAGTAACAAGAATAGATATTGCATATGCAGATCAATAAGGAAACAAAAAAGGGAGGAGAAAAAGAAAAACATGAATCCTAAAACTAAACCAAGTAGCTGCTTTTATAGAATGAAAAGTTCTTTATTTATCCCAGAGGGAAATTGCAAATTGGTGGAAAAAATCTAATATGCAGAAGATTAAAATATCTTTTCGATTAAATATAATCGTGTTTCATGGCTAAGGTTTTGTGTCATGAAAGCAAAAACAATGCAGATGTTATTAAACCTTGTACCCTCAGACATTTTTGGAAATTTTACTCAATTTTTGTTTGTTTTTATCTTTTCCTAATAAATATTTTAATCTGTAATAATTTCACACAAACAAATCACTGGTCTTGAAGGTCACCAGAGGGCACAAAAGTTAATAACTTTTCATTTTACTTGTTTTTATTAGACGTCAAAGTGTTCATAATGTTTACAAAACCCTATTGACACCAACTCCAAACTTTGAACCTAAATGTAATATTTATTGGTTTTTCATTAACTGCTGAACATTTCACAGATGTGGAGGTAACCTGCATACTCGTGATTAAAGAAGTATTTTTCACAAGTTATAGTACGTAAATGAGTACATATGTAGAAAATAACAGGGGAAAGTTGGAATAATTATTACCAAGTCAGTAATCAGCTTTAATACATTTAACATATAACGCGTAAGAATCCGTTTATAACCATTGTTTGCTAACAAGCGAGCTAAAGCTAATTACTACTCAGGACGAGAACACCATACACAACTAAATTTCAACCATTTAAAACCACTCAAACCTAAAGAAAGGAAATCATAGCGGTTCGAGAGAGCTACATGTTATTTAATGTTTTTGTTTTAATAACTCAGATGGATCCAAGTAACATTTGTCGTATTGCAACCCGGAATATTTATGGACGCGCCGCAGAGTGTTGCCATGGCTACACGTATGTCCTGCAGGGTGCCGTACTAGCGTTAATGGCGTTGCTCTTGCTCCAACTGTAATGACTTCTTTTTTTCTTTTCTTCCTTTTTTATTTTATTATAAACTTTATTACCGCAGTGGCTTTGTTGTTGTTGGTTTAGACCAGCAGTCACCAACACCGAACCAGATCTACCATCCCTCTCCTGGAGTTGGTGGCCACTGGTTTAGATGGAAACTATAACTTTGCTCTTTCGGTGTTTGAACTCTAAAACAGTTTTTAGGTTAAGCTCGCGCACCAGCAAAGCCTTGGTTCACCAAACTTCGTGTTTACCAGGTAAGATATCTAAATGAGCATGTTCACCAGCTGTTAATTGTCTTCCCAGCTGGTTGCCCTTATGTTGCTTTAGAGCCATTAAGATTTGAAGTTTCCCGCCAAAAGTGTCGACAATTCCCAGTTTATTCCCGACATGTTTTCTTTCTACAGAGGAAAAATTCATCTCAGCATATGAAGTGAAAGATGGGAAAACGAAAGGAAAGCAAAGGTAAATAATCCTCTAGGTTAAAATATTTTGATAAAAGCCCAGCTGTTCTGGATGTGAGTCAGTTTGGGATTCCCAGTCCCAAACTGGAGAAGAGTTTGTTGAACACATTTCTTTACCTGTTCAGAGTAAAACAGTTACTGCTGTCATTTATTTAAAAAAAACCCACAGAGAGAAACTTTCCCTCCTGATAAAGCTTCTGACATGACATGTAGTTGCTACTGGATGGAGGCCGGGGTCCATCTTGTTTGTTTATTGTCCAGATATAAAAAAGAAATAGCTTTGTTGTTTCTTCTGTGCTCATGTTCCTCTGCTGGATCAGTCATCCTGGGCGTTGCTTTCCTCGTTCTCGTCCTCCTCTGGTACAGTACTTTCCAGTTTACCTGCACAAAAACAAACACAGCAAAGCTTCTAATTAAAGCATGACTCAGCTCATTTTAACTGTATGTAATTGTACACATGCAGGTCATACAACCATAGAAGTTTCTGGAGAAAAAAACACAACTTACCAGCTGAAGAAAGAAAAAGAAACAAACCAAATCCATTATATGAAGTTAGCTTGTACATAACCAGTTTTTGTGCATGTATCCGTTATAATCTGGCTATCAATTGATCAGAAATTCTCCATAAGCAATTCACAAACATTACAAGGCATTATTTTCTTGGATGGTGCAGTTGATTTAGCAAGTTCTTAATTGTACCTTGTATTTATTTCATTGCATTGTGAAATATTAGTTATTTCTTAAGTCCACATTAGTTTCTAAAATTGTACTTTTTACACTTGTTTTTGCATTTAAAACCCATCTCATTAGATCCAGGATGAGTAAACATTTACCTTGTCTCGGAAATCTCAACTGTTAAATTTAGTTCTGAATCTGGCAAATAATGGATTTGTTTCAAAGATTATATGAAGATATATTAAACACAACACATGGATAATATGATTACATGTTTTCAGAGACACTTTTTCATCAGCTTTTCTCATAAATCTCATTTCTCCTCCTGCGGCGCTTCCTGTTTGTGGGCTTTCTGCCTCTCGGGGGGGCCATGTGATTTAAAAACACTGGGGCACATTCTGTATAAACAACACACTCCTTCACAGACGGAGTTATCTCAGCTGCTAATGCAGCAGCACACAGATGCTGACCTCCAAAAAGTTGGGTCATTAAGATGCTCCACACTGTGCTTTAATCTCTTAATGGTTTCTGGTTTTTATCCTATTAAATATACAGGAAATATTTAGAGAAAGGGGGAAAACATCAGCTTTTATTTTGAGGTTTTTCTGGAAAAGTGCATAAATTCTGTTACATAAAAGTTTAACATCGCCATGAATTCGGAGCCAGTCCCCAAATTCTACCAACATTTTAGTATCTTAGACGAGTAATACAAGATTAAAAACTGCTTGCTGCAGGACGAAAGGTTGAAGACCACTCAGACTTTCTGTAAATGTTGCATATAATACATCTTTATTCACAGCCAAAGGTTTTAAATTCAGACTGAGTACATTTAATGTAAAACTATGTGCATGTCATCTGCACATGAAGAACAGTACCAGTTGTTGCCCAATAAAAATGAAAATAAATACACAAGTGTTGCACAATAGCAGAGCAATGTTGGAATAAGAGAGCAGACGGGTGAAAAGTCGGTATTTGAGACAAAAGGATGAAAGTAAGGCAGACGAAAGGCGGCTATCGGGAGATGGAGTCTGGACTGGACACTTCCTTTTTGTTGGCGCATGACAAATCTAAAAGAGAGGGGGGAGGGAGGGGGTCATAGCGAGGGATGGAGGAGGGTTAAAGATTATGCAAAGCAACAGAGGAACAAAGACAAGAGAGGGAGAGACAAAGAAGTTAGTACTGTTAGTCCATGACATTGTTATGGGAACATACATACATGGTTAAAGCTACTCTATCGCTGTTTTGTTGTGGCCTTAATTCTGCAGGAAGAGCTCGAATAAGCTGACAAATTAAATAATTCTCGCTGATGTATTGCTAGAAATTGGCTGAAACATGCATGAAGTAAAATCCAATTCCTTCTAATGATTTTTTTTTTAGAATCCCAGTATTCCCGTCTTTATATAAACAATACGTTCTTAGATGTAAACATTCATAGCTGGGACTTTCTCTTGTTTGCTGTTTGTTGATGGCTAGTAAGTTTAATTTATTTCAATAGATTTAAAAACTATTTTTGGCTCAGTGCTAAAACGCAACATGTTAGCATGCCACCGCTACTTAGGGCTCATTCACACCAGCCTTTTTTTATTTAAATCCTTGTCCGTCTGCTTGGAAAGTCCGCTTTGTTTGATTCCAATCAGAATTCGTTTGTGCATTTCATGATTCCCCAAACGAGCGGATCAAATTCAGGACGCAGACTACAAACAAAGCATCGTGCATCGTGGGTTCGCCGCACAGCTTTGTGGGTAAACGCAACCAAAACAAATGCATGTGTGGGATGATTGGCAGATGTGGCGGTAGAAATGTCTCACGGTCAGATCTGGAAGAATTCAGGAAAACTTCAGATGGAAATATGATCAACCTGAGACCTCTGGGATCTGATGCAGCTCCATATGTAGCTGCTGTGATGGAACCCGAAGCCATCCTTCATTAACCAATAGATGGATGAGTTTTCTTCTTCTTCTTTCGTCTCTTTCAGTAATTCTTGGAGCAGCGCTGCCTCTAGCGGAGTGTTGAATGCGTTTATTTAAAGGGTTTGATTTTGTTTGAGAATTCCAGCATGAGTGCAATCTCAATCCAGATGAATAACACCGTCAACGGTTTGAAAAAAATCTGATTTTTATTTTTTAGGTCTTATCGCTGAGCCCCTACTATCACTTTGTTGCTTTAAATCTTTATCACAGAGTACCGAATACAGTTGGTCATCAAACCAGCAGCTCTTGCGTAAATGAATGTGTGATTTAAAGTAATCTGAATAAATGTGAAAGTAAGGTGTGTCGGGGTCATTCAGGATTAAATGAAAAAGCGAATCATTGGTACGCTGCAGGATCCCAGCTGTTGAAGAGATAGTTTTTTTTAAACTTCACATTAGTGGTGTAAGAGAAGAAAATACGAGTCATTTGTTGTTGAGATTTATCAGTTTTGTCATTTCTTGGCATGGATGTGTATTTTCTTTAATTTGTAAGTATGTGAAAACCGATTGCAGAGGATAAAAGTCACATGATATGCAAGTTATTTCTAGGTTGGATTAATCTCATTGCATAAATCATGCCAGCAGTGATTGACCTGATTTATGCTGCAATCAGATTTAGCAATAATGAAATGGAGGTAATTTTATCTCAGAATCAGACTTTTAAAGGGGACATATTATGCAAAAATCACTTTTATAAGTCCTTGGAATAGTCTCTTACAATGTTCTAAGTCACG
>JBBBVU010000017.1:25998980-26012125 GCA_037177055.1 Atherinosoma microstoma
GCACATGTACTGTTTGTTAGCTTGATTGTCCTTTATTTTGGCATAAAATAAAATAAAAAATTGTTAACAAAAAAAAAAAAAGAATTCAAGATTCACTTGTTTTCTTTTTTTTTGTTACTTTTTCCACAATTTTATTCCTCCTTTTTTTTTTTTTTTTTTTTAAACCTATAATGGCCTCAGTGTGCTGTCTTAGACCAGTGGTTCCCAACCTTTTCCCCCTGAAGACCCCCTTCATGCAACTACTATAGAGCTGTGGTGTTTTTGGGCTCCCAGAACACTGGTTCCATATGAATGAAACACCCAAATGACAAAAAATGTAAGTGAATACACCTCAACTCATCTCTGAGTGGACATGGCCTTCGTTTAAAAAAATACTGGCTCTGAACAGTTGAAGCCTCTGAGACCCCCTGTGCTCTTTGAGGGACCCCCTTGGGAGTACAGCGACCCCAGGTTGGGAACCATTGTCTTAGACCATGGCAAAAATGATTAAATAAAAATTAAAAAAAAGTGGAGTATACTGCTTGTGAAGTTGTGTACAGTTTCCAGTCTAAAACCAGTTTACCCCCTGAACTGTTGCTTTCTGCCACTCCTTTGTCCTGATTGGCGAGCAGTAGACATGCCTCATTCCCATTGGCTTCTTCTAGCCCATTGTGATTGGCCCACATGGAAGCAGTGGCATAGAGCTGTGCTGTGATTGGGCTCAGCTGGCTGTCTGTCTCACAGAGCCCCGCCCCCAGATGTTGCTCCGCCCCCAGCTGGAGCTCTGAGGAAAGAAGAGCACCTCTAGTGGAGAAATACCAGAACTACAGGCATGGCGCTTTGTAGCAGAACAAGCTACAGAATCAAAACTAAAATCATAATTGGGTTTAATTTAAAGTTAAAAAGCAAACTAAAAGACAAAATATAAACATCCAGCTCAGCGAGAAGCTTTAGGGGAAGGTGTCGCAGACATTTGGTCCGCTGAAGTAATTCTAGTCAAGATGGTTGCTGCTTTATTGCACACAGTCTTTGCTCTTTAATAATTTTTTATTACAGTTTTTTGATATGTAGATGTCTGATTCTGCACCATGAGCCAGTCAAGACTAAATATTTATATCTGATAAAACTGAAGACCTCAATCTTTTTTATAAAACCTGTAGCATGTAAATGCCAGTTGGTGCATAGGCAGTTACTTATGAGGCTTTTAGCAAAGGCGCGCACACACACGCACACACACTCAGTCAGTCAGCCGGGTCGATTAAAAGAAAAGCTTTTACGGCCTTCACTTCCCAGAATCTAGTCAGCAATCTTTGGTAGAGCTCTGCACACACAATCCTACCCACCATGCTCTTTTTCCTCTTCCTGTGTTTTCCCTGCAAAACATGCACCTTTTTCCTGCACGTTCACGTTTCAGGTTGCGCGTAAAACGTGGAAAATATTAAGCTTTAGTTCGAATAATCTCCCCACGTGCCCTCTGGGGGCTCCTTCTGGTTCCTACTTTGCCGAGAGAAGCTCTGTAACAGTTTTGATAAATTATTAATCTCTAACGATAAACAACGGCAGCAGGGAAGTTTCATAGCGATAAACGCCACCAGACAGGTGTATTCTTATTGTTGTTGGAGAAAGCTGAGCTCTGCTCTTACCTTACATCTCAGGATCAGTCAGATTCTACCCAAGTTTTTATGAATCCAGCTGAACTTTGACCATTGAACATACATGGTATGACTTATTTAGTATAAGTGGCTTATTGACTCTCAAACATGTTTTAAACTTTACACCAAAGTCACATTATACTAAACAACATACATGTTAAAGCTTGCAGTGTTAAATTCAGCAACTTTTAAAACCTCAACAAGAAAGTTGGGGGTAATGGTGCGTTCTATTTGAACTCGGAACTCGGATTTTCCGACTTCCGAGTTGGAAGTTTCAACTTGAACGGCCCCCTGAAGTCGAAGGATCCTCACCAACCGCGACTTCACGTTTTAAAGATGGCTGCGCCCAGTGTTTACAGTGTAGAAGCTGTAATATCACATTTATTTGCACTTTTGACCAGTTTTGTTGCATTAAGTCAGCCGTACACGTAGTATTGTTGGATATAAATGTAGGGAGATGCTGCTGTAGGGTAATTCTATTTTTCACGAACTACGCCGCTGCGGTCAGCTGTGACCAGATCCAAAACCGACAAATAGTAAATGCTGCTTTTCTCAACGGCACTTATCATTTTAAAACAGCCGTTTCCTTTTTTCAACGTCTGCCATTGTAAACAGCAATTTGCCACTTACAAAAAACATTTGCCTTCTGTTTTCGTTGCTTTGCTGCTTTAAAACGATAATGGACCCTGAGAAATAGCTTGAATGTGGATGCTGCCATATTTTTTTCCCGAGTTGTAAACTGGAACGCTTTTAACTCGGGCGTGACGTCATTTCCAGTTCCGAGGTAAATGGAACGCACCATAAGATGAGAAAAGTCTGAAGAAGCCATGAGATATGCTGTACCGTTATGAGAAAACAAAAGTAAACCCTCTTTTAATTCTGAGATTTCATCAGGACATAAATAATAATAATAAAACATAATTTAGTCATTAGCAGGTGTTAAAACGAGGTAACTATACTTCAGATAAACACATGACGTATTATACAAAATGTAGTAAAAACGAAGTTCACCCCAGGATTCACTAGATTTTAAACTTCCTTTTAGGCAGTAATAACTTAAAGCAATCATTTCCTGCATGATGAGCATCTCATGCTGCTTTGCAACGTTGCTTCAGTTCATTGAGGTTTGTTTCTGCAGCTCTCTGAAGGTCCCACCACAACAAACCCTGTTTGGTTTCCTCCAGACATGCTGCTGAATATTCTGACCAAACATCTCCACTTTGGTCTGGTCTGTCCAAAGGACGTTGTCCTAGAAGTCTTGTGGTTTGTGCAAGTTTGATCTCGCAAACCCAGGCTGTGCTGCCATTTTCTTTTTAGAGAGAAGATACTTTTCCAAGCAAGCCATACTTGTTTGTTTTTTATTCTATTTTTCTATCATGAGCTTTAACATGCCAACTGAGGCCTGTAGAGTCTGAGATGTAGCTTTTGGGTTTTTTGCAGTTTCTCTGAGCACAGTCTGACCTTGTGGTGAACTCACAGAAAGATGGATGGCTGACTTGACTGTTTTCCATTTGTGATTTCATCTTTCTCTGTAGAATGATGGAAATAGTTTGTAAATGTTCTCAATCCCAGATTGATGGGCAGCAACAGTTGCTTCTCTAAGACAATTGCTGATGTATTAAAGAATGCAACACGATGCAAAAGAAGAAACACAAGTCTGATGATGATCAATTAAGGGCATTACATTAGCAGCACCTGGCTGCTACTTAATCTAGGCTGTATTTAGATTTTCACTCACTGCTTTTGTATTTAAGTTCAGTTTTGATGTAATATTTTGTTGTGAGTCTATTTACCACATTTAAGACCTTGTAAAGATATGTTTGTTTAATTTGTATTTTAATGACGCTAATGTACATTGCAAGCAGAAATGTGCAGATTCTCCTGATGAGATACAGAACCTTTTACACAGTAATGGGACAACATTTACAGGGGGACTCAATCTATAAAATCCAAACTGTATAAAGGATGTAATAAAATTTCCATGACAATGTTTTGATCAGCTGCAAATGATATAAATGTATCATTTAATTTTTTCTTTCCAATTTATTTTCAAATCTCGCCTGTTTGAGGGTTTTAAAAGTAGTCTATAGTTTATCAGTCAGTGTCGATGGTTCAATCAGTAATTTATCATTGGGGTTTCATGTCACACATCTATTATCAGGAATTGAATAAACTGGTAAGAACAAATGTTTCTCCTTGGCCCTCTATTAGGATTTGTAGACCATTTAAAAAAACAACAAAAAAACGTCTCCAGTTTGGTTGAACCTTTTGCGAATTCTGCCATTTTTTCAAATATATTTAATTTTAAGGTTTAGAAATCTAAGAAGTTTACTTATTTGTGTACAACTGACAGTGAATCATTTAGTAGGATTTGTTGCGTACAAGCCTACTAGTCAGTACTGTTGTTTCAGCTAAGAGCCCATCAAAAGTAACCCTGACAACCATCCCCCCCAACATCACGCTGCCAGCTGGATCGACTCAGAAAAACAAGACCAGAGGCGGAAGAACGACCAAAAATACCCAAAGTCGGACAGAAAAAACAGAACTGATGGAGAACAGCGAGAATGTCACGTTAAAAGAAAACAAACAGAACTTTGATTTAAGAAACACAAAGAAGCGAACTTAGGAGGAGGCTGAGACTTGCATGCACAGCTGCAATGAGACCAGTTAGAACATGTACAGGATATATAGCAGGCATTCGGTAGATGCACATGATGAAAAGATGAATATGTAAAACCTTTTTTTATCTGAGCACTTTGGTATAACAAAGCTTATGAAACTACATTTTGGTGGATCATGGAGTACATTTACTTGTTTAAAAAGGACAAAACATGGTCTGTTAATTCAGAATCATGAGCATAAAAGACCAAATTTCCACTTTTCCTCCACAGATCATCATTTATAAATTTCAGACATTGCACACGATGCAAATAATGTGACTAGAAACTGTCCTGCATTTACCTTTCATGGTGGGAGGTGCGTAAGTGCTCTGCTTCCTCTGAGAGCCGTCTGAAGCCTGCAGAAGACGAGAGACGCTGAATTAATCATTTCTTCTAAACATATTGTAGAAGCAATGGATCTAAAGGAGACTGTCCATTGCTTTTAAGTGGATCTGATTATCCAATGAGGACATTATCGACGTTTATCTAATATCTCATCTGGCAAATCCAATATCTGGTGACTCTGTGCGTCATACAAAGAAAATATTGAGGAAATGCACTGAATTATCCTTTCACTAAACATGTGACTCAAACTCTCTGATCAGCTTATGGGGGAAAAATAGTTGTTTGGCTTGTCAATTATTAATTATGGGAGATTATTCCATGTTTACATTCAGATCACTGCCTTATGTTTCTAATTAGTCCGATCAAATTAGAACATGGTGTATTTGAGGTTTCTTAGTTTACCAGTGGGATTTGAAATGGGTTTGTGTTTGTGTGCATACAAACCTGTGTCTCTCCATCGGCGTTGTGTTGATCTCCAACATCTGCAGGAGAGACGAGACACCAAAGGTTAGGACTTCCCTCTGAGAACCAACCTGTCACCATTTTAACGCTCTTTTTCTAAACGGATGGTTTTCAGCTGCAGGAGCTACAGCAGCGCTCTATCTCCACTTTCAGAGAAAAAATCAGTTAAACATTTTTTTTTATACCTGGAGTTTTACCAGAAACCAGACCAGGAATCCGTGGATTTGGTCACGTTTTTAGGCCATTTAGACTGAGAAGCACAAAACACCACTGTTTGCATTGGTTTTGCATCCATTTGCATCAATTTAGTGTGGTTCTGATCAATTTGTGATCATCAGTGGTTGTTTTGTATCTCTTGCCACAATACTGCATCTAATAGCTTTTTTTTTTTTTTGCATCTGTTTGTAGATTTTGCCTTTTCTTTTCCATTGTCTGTTTTTGGTTGCTTAGGGTCTCTTGGGAGCTGCTTTGCATGTAGAAGTGCTCCTTTTGTCTGTTTTTGCATGCATTTGCATCTCTATTTGTTTTTTGCATCCTTTTTTTAGATACTCTACATTACATATTGCTCCTTTATGCATTTAGTTCATGCGTTTGGCCTCTATTCTTCATCATTTTGTGTCTATCTCTTTGGTTTATGTCTCAGGCTGTAATCATTTGCAGCTGTTATTTGTCTAATTTAGTCATTTTGTTAATCAGATATTTTCTAAACAAAATCTTTTCTGAGACGATGGCTCTCTGATGCCTTGCGTTACAAGCACAGTTGAGTTGAGCTTGTAGCCCGGTTTCCACCAACAGGTCCAGGTTGGTATGGATTCTTTTGCGTTTCTAGAAGTAGTGCCAGAATCCGACCTGTCCTACATATTATGGCACCTTTCCCCTTGGGCTGGATCGGTAGGATTGGGACCTCAATGAAAAGGTTCTTCCATTGCGGACGCAATCTTACAGATCCAGCCCTGAAGGGTGGCGCTTGACACACTGTAAACCGTTGATTGGTCAAAATAATCACTTCCTGTGCAACTCAGCAACAAGAACAAGGCAAGTGCCATGTTTAAATACACCGTGGATTATTGTTTGACGCCAAGAAGTAAGAACGTAGACTGCTGGATGTCCACCATTCTCCTCCTCCGTTTCTATTATATAATTCAGGGATGGCATCGGACCACTAAGACATCTCGCCGATACGTGGTTGACGTGCTATCCAGCCAATACTCCACCTGGGTGTAGGTATAGGTGACTGTGTAAACACAACAGAGATCAGGATTTACTGACCCTATCTGTCCCGTCCTGGCTCAGACTCCTCTGTGGAAACAGGGCTTTAGTTAGAAATGGGAACTTGGGAAATGAATTGGACCACCTGCCTTGTCCCAGTAAACGTGTACAAAAATAACTGAATTATTCAGAAAAAGACATTTTGTCTAACTTTCTGTGTGGGAGATCCTTGTCCGGGAGATCCTTGTCCTTGAAAAGAGAGTCAGATTTACTGCACAGATATCTTTTAAGTTAGATGAAAGGTAATTTTGTCTGATACTGTGGTTATAAAATCAGGATTTTATCAGCCACTGCTACACTGCTCTGAGTTGTAATGAATGGCCTGTTTTTCTGTTATGATTCCTGAGACGCAGGAGGATTGGACCTCTAACGTCTTTGTAGTTTTGCAGTCTCGATCAGTCTAGCATGTTAAGCACATGTGCATTTTAATAGTCCAGTTTGGTCTAGCTGACACCATTTATGTAGAAATGCTGACTAATCCATACCAATGACACCTGCACATGATCGTCTTTTGTTCAATAAAAGGGAAGTTGGACAAAGATTCAGCAATTATTTAGCCACAAGTTGACATTTCTTCCAGTTTCAGGGTCAGTTTTGTGTTGACAGCTCACTCAGACACGTTTTACCTCGTATCTCAAAGCCTTTTGACTTTCAATACTGAAAAACCAGGAAGAAGAAAACCGGGCTTATTGATTGGTCAGGACCGAAATAGGAAATCTTTCCACTTCCTTCGGCTCCTTCACCACAACTTAACGGTAAACAGCCACATGATGCTTCTGATCGTTGCTCCATGTCTGTCCACAAGACATTTTACAATTTCTTTTCGTTATTTTGACCTCGGCTTCCTCAAACGCACACTGTTCTTCCTCTGACCAAAACTATACTCTTCGTCACTTCCTTCTGTTTTGATGCTTTTGGCATACGTCATTTCCATTTTGGTCCACTGGATAGTCCGTTTGAAGGTGAACGGAGACCCCCGGCTTTCATGCAGACCAGAATCCCCTTTGTTCCGCATCAGTGCGGTTGGTGTTCACACTGCACCAAACCACTATCTGTGGAATTGGACCACGGGCCATTAAAAGCGGGCCAAGCGGTCCGCCGATAGTACGATTCCTTTGGAGTAGCGTGAACACTCATTCCCACTCTGGTGCAAACCAAAGAAGTAAACTCTGGTCTGTTTTAAAACCAGGGGTCTCGGTTTCATTTGCAGATGAATCCTGGTGCGTTTTGAAGAGTGAAAGCAAACAGAGGAAGCTAGCTAGCTAGATTCTAGTGAAAACCGTAAAAGCTTTGTACGCCAAAGTAAAACCAGAAACCAGGACGCATAAACTTGGTGTTACTTCATTGTTTACTGCTTTTTATTTTTGTCCTGGCCAATCAATGAGCCAGGTTTTTTCTTCATCCTGCTTTCCCCCCCCCCCCCTTCTTGGTCAGTGGTTGTTTCGGACAGCATCGCCCTCTCGGGAGCAGTTGTTGTAACTGTGACATTGTCCAGGTGGTTTGGTCCATTTGAGCAAAGTGCAGTGTGAAAGCAAACTAACAGAAGGAGCAACATTTCTCACAATTCCCCGTCCGAGCCGAGTCCACTGAACTGACCTGGTGTGGATTCGCCCCAAAATCAGTTGATGATCAGTTAAGAGGAATTGACTAAAACAACTGGCTGTGACTTACTGTCTTAATTCTGATGGAAACAGTTTTTTCACCCCTTGCTTCTACATTTTGGCTTAATTTTGCTAAAATGTCACATGTTTGTTATTCATCTGAGATTTGATTTTCCTCATTTTAAGACCTGGTTATGATGATTATTCATTATGTCCTAATATGTTAAACCTCAGCACTGAAGGAGTGTTTCCTTTCTTTTCAACTCAACTTTAAGATAAGGAAGTTCAACACTGTAGCTCTTTGATGATGGAGCAACTCTGTGGCATTGAGAGGTGTTGGAATTTTTCATTTGGATACACCCTTCGTTAGTAGATGGTTTTCTTGTGACAGTGTTTCACAATAATGAAACGCAGTGTTATAAAGTTTTGTTTAAAAGCTGAAGTATGGCCTGCTCGTCACGGCTGAGAGCTCTGCTGTAACCTGCAGGACTTTTAAACACCAGCTGTGTTCAGGAAGGGTTTTGACTTAAAGATTCAGATTTAATTGATCTTTTCAAGAGAAGTAAATAAAACCTGATTCAGAAAGTTTGCAGCAGACATGAAAAGGGAACATATCTGTTAATGTCCCATAAAACCAGATACTTTGGGAAAATATTAGTGTTTATCTCAGCAAATGCACATCGTTGTTTGTGTCCAGGCTGAAAGCATGAGGTCGTCTTGTTTTTCCAGCTGGAACAGAACTGAAGCAACAACTCAGGGAACTTGTTAAAACTGTAACCTTTTACACTAAGGAAAGCAGAAAAAAGCTCTGAGGACATGTTTCCCTGTTAAACATTTAGAGACTGTAGTTTTCTCTTGGTTTGTTTCATCACCGTCGTCTTGGTTGTTGCAAACATTTCTTATTGTTTCTTATGGTAACGGGAAAAACAAACGTCTGCCTTGAAGCACCTCCAGAGCCCGACACAACAGCGCTGGAACCCGACTCTGAGCTGAGCTCACAGAATGGAATCAGGCCGATTATTTAATCAGTCAGCTCCTCTGTAACGGGATTTCTAAAAGCTTAGAACAGCAAGTACGCACTCGTTATGCATCCATCAGTCCGGGCTGAACACCCAGATCACTTACCAAAAGTAATCTAATAAACGCTCCATTATAGCAGCTGCTGTTCTGCCTGCCAACCACCCCCCCACCCCCAAACCACCTCTCAGTCTGTTCCTCTGATTCTCACCTGTGCCAGGTTGTCTGTAGATCTGCAGGGTGGCGGGAGTCGGCCTTCTGCGTCGGATCTGAGGCAAACACACGCATACAGGAGTTTCAGTGTCCATCCTTTAAATATTTAGAAAAAGCTGCTCCCGCTGAGTCAGATTTCCCATCAATTAGTTAAAAATACCGGCTGGAGGTAATCGTCCAACTTGTCTAACTCCCATTTGTGTAAACTTAAGTGCTTGTTTATTAAGCCCAAATGTATCATTAAAAATAGTTTTCTTTTCCTAATAAAAGAAAGGAGAAAAAAAAAGCTAAAACTTCCCACATTTGCACTGCAGCTAATAAAGGAAACCGAGATCTTTAAGAGACTTGAGCTACCCAAAGCTTTATCCCAGTCACTGCTATATTAAGCTATAAAATGAAATGTAAAGAGTAGATCTGGCTCACTGCGAGAGTGTAGATACCTGCCATCATGTAAGATGATGTTGCATAAAGCTGATGCTAATATCTATCAACTCATGGAAATGCTGACTGTTCTCCCCCAAACGAGCGCAGAGGGGCTTTAATCTGTCGCTCTTCATTACCGGCTTCCTTCCAAACGAGCAGCATCCAGCCTCCTTCCACTAAACAGCTCATAAAGATGGCAGCAGTTTTAACTCCCTGAACCGTGACATTTTAAGCTTCTGTTTCTTCTCACTGCTCGCCATTCATGAGTGGGTGAAGGAACATTACACCACAGATTACATACTGTTTGGCCTCCGCTTAAAAAAAAAAGAAAAGAAGAAGAGCTGCTCGTGTTTTCCTGTTTCTCCAAGAAAGATGTGAACTATCAGCTGCAGATCAGCAGCCTGTGATGGAGCAAACTGAACTTAAAATATGCTGCTTAACCCCTCACATGTACAGAAAAGCAAGGGGAATCAGTTGTGTTGCAACAGGAAGACAAGGAGGAAGGGAGTTGTAAGAAAGTAAATCACTAAAAGATACTTTAGTGTTTCTCCTTTTAACTCCCGCTTTACCGCTCAGTCGCACAAATATTTAAAGGAACCAGAACAAATGTTTATTACAGATGCTTCTAGCCAGATCACTTCTCATCACACATGCTGCTCTGCACCCACACACAAAATTCCAGGCAACTCAAAAGATAGAAGCCTCATTCAGCATTCACATGCATGAACATACTACACCCCCCCCCACCCCACTTCCACAGTCCAAACTCCGACACACACACATGCTCACATGCACTTACATGTTCGGCGGCCTGTGGGTCAAGCTGTCCCTGCAGCGGAGGCACAGCGAACTGGATCTTCTTCGGACTGCCGGGCTCCATTATTACTCACTGAGTGATAGAAAAACAGACAGAGAGAGAGAGAGAGTGTGAGGGAGGGAGGGAGCACAGAGGGAGGGAGTGGTCTCCTCTCGGCCGATGGGGTCCATTATCACTAATTGACAGACTTAGAGAGAAGGAACAGCAGCCAAGGCATTGCAGCATTTTCCCAACCAGCGTCTGATACAGCATGAAATCTGGTTTTATGGCTCATGTTCTGTCTTGTGATGTTTTTCTGTACGTCCACTGTAGTTGCTCAGTCTGAACCCAAATGTGTGCAACTAACAGCCAGATTTAGTCTTCGATCAATGCCGCTCGAGGTCTGTTATGCAAGACCTTTAACGGTTATGAATATGGCATTGATTTAGTGATGGAGGAGACCATGTGACGAAGACCAACAACAGGAAGCTTCTATAATTCACTTTTCTTTTTCTCAGATTAGAACCAAGAGTTGTGATATTGGCAGAGATTGTTGTGTTAAACTGAAATGTTAAACCTGGGGGGGGGGCTTTTATCGTCAGGTCAGATCGGCCTGCAGCAGTCGCTGGTATCCATCAGCTCCAGTTCTGGTGACGTAAACATTGCTGAACATGAGGAGGGTGAAATTTATTAGAGCACCAGTGTACAGATGAAATATGTGACGGATGTATTTCACCATCCTGAATCATGGATAGCAGCTCACACTCTGACTCTACGCTGTGAGCCGAAACTATCTGATCATGATGGCTGGATCTCATCCCTTCAGTAGCTCACATGGTTAACCCGATACTAAGACTGAACACTTTACCGCTACGTTGGGTTTGTTTACACCTTTATCAATATTCTGATATTAACTTGATCAACATCCTACGCTGAATGAGACACTTTCATGTAAGCAGCATTTTCTCATTTCTTTAAATCAAAGCAATAATTAAATTAGACTTAAGTTTTAAAAAGTTGTCAAATAACCTGTAAACTCATCATCGCCTGCTTCCCAGAGTTCACTTTATCTCCTGCTTACGAGTCATAAAAGGAATTCATGTTGAATTGTAGATAAAAAGCTCCTACATACTCCACCAGAAGCGAGAACTTTGTTGTTCTCGCCAACATGTTTGAGGATACTTCTCTGGCAGAACTTTTTCTCGTGGGGGTCAGAAGTATGCCTCTATAAAGACCTGGTGTGAACTCGAACTTGAATTGACATTTAATTAACGATGTCGAGTAATCCAGGAAGTATTTCCGCCGAGGACATATCGGGGTGTGTATCATTTCAAAGAATGGACATCATTGTTTACGTCTGAAGCCTCGCTGAACCGACTGGTTCGGGAAGCAGCTCAGATCCCGCCACGAGCCTTGTCGGCGTCATGCGCAAGAGTTTTCAAATGCTCCAGAAGTTGTCGTCTTTTAATCAAGTTTTACAGCGTAAAGACATGGCCTATACTTTTTAATGATTTCTTTCCCAGCATAAAGCCTGAATATTGTTACAAGCTTCTGTTCATACAGCCGTGGAAAAAATCACAAGACCTACAACTTCAACTACTATATATCTTTTTATTGCCCTTGAAGCGTTCCAGTTAATCAACGGTCTTTAAATAATGAAATCAGATCATAACACAAACACCACATTCTATATAATAAGTCCTCTGAGGTTAATAAAATGCCCCAGTTCCCAGAAAACGGTAGGTGATGTCAGTGTAATACTGTAAACTACAGCTCAAACAAACGTCCCAGTCTTTTCCAACTATATGTTTTACATTAGTTTAGACTCAAAAGCCTCTCTGGGATCGTAATGTGAAATATATTAATGCACTAATTTAGAAGCTTTTTCCATCTCGCAGCGTCTGGACGGCAAACGAGCTTTCTTTTTAGAGACGATGTGTGATTTGAAAATTTAAAACCTGAGAACATGATTATTGAGAAGGTGGGTAAGATAGTAAAGTGTCCCAGTGATCCTTAAAGGAGTTGAGTTTTCATTTGAAAAAAAAAAAAAAAGTTTCATAATGCAACAGAGCTGGAGGCAGATAGTCAGTCATGGGTAGGTTTGTTGATCTTTTCAGTTTTGTGAAAAATGGAGTTTGTGTACAACTGTGAACAGTCTTTGTTACATCATCCACTGAGTCAGATGAAACTCATTCACCATAGTTCTCATTGCAGACTCTTTTTGTTGCAGATTTACATTATATTTGTTGAAATACTCACTGGCCACTATTAAATCCATCTTGCTGGGGGTTGGACCCTGTTTTTACCTTGAACTGCCTCTATTTTTTGAGGAATGTTTCCAAGACCTTGTTGAACCACTGAAATTTTGCTCCATATTGACATGATGGCATCCCAAAGGTGAAATATTGATTGAGATCTGGTGACTGTGGAGGCCACTGGAGTACAGTGAACTCATTGTCATGTTTAAGACACAGTTGATGATCTGAGCTTTGTGACATGGTGCATTATCCGGCTAGAAGTAGCCATCAGAAGATGCTCCACTGTGCTCATTACCTCATCTATACCTGTCTGATACAGGTTGGATCCATGTTTTCATGTTTCAACCAGATTCTGAGCCTCGCATCTGAATGTGGAGCTGAAATGGAGACTTCTCAGACCAGACAACGTTTTTCCATCTTCTATTGTCCAGTTCTGGTGAGTCTGTGTGAATTGTAGCCTCAGTTTCCTG
>JBBBVU010000017.1:26024576-26034698 GCA_037177055.1 Atherinosoma microstoma
TCCCCAGCCCATGTGCATTAAAACAGTTGACTGAAATTGAAGTAGCTGTATATTATATGAAATGCTCCTAAAGGAATAAAAATACTTTTTAATTACCAAGACAAAGCTACAGCTGTGCTAAAAAAATATATAACTCAAAACAAGCTGTCTCGATATAAACAATATTGCCTCATTCTAAGCATCGCATGTGAAAAAGTCTTAATGTATTTGAAAATCTCCATATATTGCCCAGCCCGACTTCTATCATCTTTATATCAATTATTCTTTTACATCATTGTTATTGTTTATGATCATGAGCTCACCTGTCGATGCTGTATGTTCCAGGGTGACTGATGGACCTCTTCATCTGTGCAGATGGACAAAATGAAGACATTTTCATTACATAAATGTTCAGGTCTGTGGCTTCTGTTATTACAAGGACAATCAAACTAATGTAGGGACAGTTTTCATTCAGCTGATAGAAAGCTGAACATAACATCAACGCATCACCATGGACGTAAACAGAAAGGCAGAACAATAATAAGCCAATTAAATCTCCATCTTGACTGAATATTCGATGATGGGAGGGATGTTTCATAACATTTAGAAAAAAATAAAGAAAATAATGCCCCTGCACAGCTACAAAGAATAATGTAAACAGATTTATCAAATTTGCAAAACATTTTTTTTTACCTCCAACTTAACCTTTTATATGTAAATGTCAATAAGATTAATTTTCCTGATGAGGATAATATGTGTAATTACCCTTTAACTCAACTATTGGTCCTAATTTCATGTTTGTTTGTTTTCTCTTCTCCTGTCACATCTGACCAAGTTCAGACCAGACGATATTTTGTTTGATATGATGGTGACTGTATCACATTAATCAGAAATAAAGTCAGATTCCTGGTGTGTTTTTGGGCTCCACACACAATCTACCTACTGCGTGTTTGTCAGAAAACATCTTTCATCATTTCTCATGTGCCAGATTCAAGTATCTAAGCAAAAATGCTCCCAGGAATAATTATCATAAATAAGACCCACATTCTTTCATTCAGTCAGGGTTATGTTCATTGTAGTCTGATCCAGCATCACTTTTTCTTTCTGTTCTGCAGAGAATGAAATTACCCTTTCAGGAGCCCGAAGGTCAGGGGTCAAACTCTGGTTGGCCAGGCTCATGCACTCCTCCAAAGTCCTGATGAAGGTAGCACATGTGGCACTGAGCAGCGAGGCCTGAAGAGTTGATGATACAGGCTCTTTAGTAAAGGATGAATTTCATACAATATAAGTGGGTTTAAGAATTAGTGATGCAACATGCCAATAAAAACAAATTAACATAACAGTGAATGGGTTTATTTTAAAAAAATTACCAAGAATCCTGTGCAGATACTGACTCCCTGAAGGCTGAAACACGTAATGACTTTTTAATCAATAATCCCGTTACATTTAAACCTTTAAAAAGAGATTTCTGTTTAGGATTTAATGACATCTAATGGGGAAGTTACGACTGTAGACCCACGACTTCCATATATGCGTTTGAAAAATGCATCTAAATATTAACTAGATTTCTAAAATATATCTACATTTTAAACACTGGAAGCTTAAAAAGCTGTAATTTGGACAGAAATCCTCAAATTAAAGTCAGGACTCTTTAGCCTATATTCATTGAAAACATGAAACTAATATGTTTAATAAATTCTCCAAAGTTGTGGTATTCCACCAGTAATACCAGACCAGTCTAGCAACACAAATGAAAGAAGAAAACCTGACAGCCCATCAGTTTAACCCAAACTGGATTCATTTCCGTGGACTGTTGCTTACCTCAGAAGAGGGCGCTGTCTCCGGGTCTGCGGTGTGCTGTGATTGGATGGTTTGGACCTGCTGGACGAGGAGGTCACAGTACAGACGTAGTTCGGACATCTTGGTCCTCAGACAGTCTGGACCTGGAACATAAACAAACGTAGAAATCTTCTGTTACGCGACAGACCGAGCCACATGAATGTGCAGTGTGTGTCAAACTATTAGAAAAAATAAAAAAATACCAGTCTCAGCCAACACCCCTTTTTGTTTCAGGATCCGTTGCCATTATCTTTGCCCTCATATTTAACCATCACCACCTAAACCTCCTAAACATGTGAAGTCATCTCTGACATGTACCTTTGCTTCTGTGACTGTCCAGAGTTCCAGCTTTGGACGATCCTAAAGCCACCAGCCATCTCTGTCTCTCTGCAGCGTTCACGGCTCGAACGTAGAAATGCTGCTCGCCGGGGATGATTAACTCCAGACGCGTTGAATCTGACGGATGAACTGAAACAGAAACGTGACACAGTGCGATGGATGCGTTTATCTTTTTTAAAGGTAGCGCGAGCGAGCACGAGTGATGTGAATGTGATCCAACCTTTAATGTCGCACACGGACATCTTGATGGATCCTTTGCTGCCTTTTCCGACGTCATCCTCGCTGTCGTAATAAGAGATGACTCCGTTTTCTAGGACGAACCAGCGAGGTTGCCAGCCTGACCACAAAACACATACGTTCCACACATTAACCAAGAAATCCAAGAAATATTTAGTGTAATGAAAGATGCAAGAAGTGTTGGATATCACTGAATCAATAACACTTCTCATTTTTCAGCAAAGAGCACCATGATGAAAAAAACCTTTTAAATTAAACTGAAGAGCACAAGGTGGTGTTCCATGAAAATGATGCTTATTCATTCGTCAAGATAAAACACAAACTTTCTAAATTTAGTTGGTCTGACAACAAATATCTGCGATCAGGTGCTGCAGAAGGCAGAATGAGGCTGAACAAAGTGATAAGAGAGCAGATCTGCTTTCTTCTTTCACTGAGGTCTGGTCTGCATGACTGAGGAGGATCGGTGGTTAGGTGGCTAACTTTCTCTTTCCAGTGCCACAAAGTGGTCAATGTTTTACATTTTTCTGAGGCAGACGTCAAGGATCATCTTCCAACCACTCAATGCTCTTAAAAATGAAAAAAATAAATAAAGTTTTGAGCGAATGGACAGAGACTGTCTCTCTGTTTTCTTCTACTGCTCTCAGAGTTCATAGAAATCCTTCATCTTTTACTGACGAGTATATTTTAGGAAAGCTAAAGGCTCTAAACCCTTTAAAAGGTCACACTAAGAAAGAAGCAAGAGAAAAGGTTTCTTTGCATTTTACTTTTACTTTTGGACAAGAATAATAAGAAATATTTAGCAAATGGTTGAGATGAAAGTGCAATGATCTAAATTTGACCATACCAGAACTTTCTTTTGTTATTACATACCCAAACCAATACCTAGAGATGGTTCAGGCAGGTTTATTTTTTTACTAAAAATTAATTTTAAGTCACTGAAGACTTTGCTCTACCAAATGGAACATTAGGACCTCAAAGGGAGACCAAACTAATCTGATTAACCTTTTAATTTTTTATAGATTGTAAAAGTAAAGCAGTTGCATTGACACTAAATAGAGCTCAGAAAAACAGCTGACACCAATTCAAAATACTGAATTTTATGACAGAAAAAAAAAGAAAATCTGACAGTTCAACGGAGCCAACGCTACGATACATACTCAAAAGATAAATAAGTCAGATAACCCGGTTAGATGTCAGCTTTGTGTACAGCAGGGATCCTCAATGCTAGCTGGTCCATTTAGATTTTAGAAGTTCACCTGCTGCAACACACCTGACTTACATTAAGAGGTAATTAGCAGACTTGAGTCAGGTGTGTTGGAGCGGAGAAACATCCACAACCTGCAGGATTGTGGCCATCGATGACCGGAGTCTGACGTCCCTGCCCTACAACATAGACTCAGAATATTCTCTGATGTATTCTTAACTTTAAAAAGATTTGGAAAAAGATCATATAAAAAATCTTTAGCTGTCGGTGCATTTTTATTTTCTGCAATATGCAGTTTATGAAATGTGTATAAAATGTTAAAACACTCACTAAAAAAATTATATTTTGAGTATGAATTCAAAAAACTATTTTTAAGTCTGTCCATCTAGTGTGAAATGTTTTTAGATGTGTTTACTCTACAAGATTGGGTTATCTTACAGATTCAGCCCGATCTTGATTGTGAGTTGGTTAAGAGACAAATCTTTCAAGGCAATGAGCTTCATTTATAAACCAAGCAACAGCTCTGTGAAGGTGAAAGAATAAACCATGCTGTTAATGTTTTAAATGCAAAGACAGAACTCCTGATTCTATTCCTCAAGATCAATTTATGTTTGCTAATTAACTTTAGCATGATCCTCCTCATTGTTGCATATTGTGTCCCATTCATCTTTTATTTAACTGTCCTGAAAATCAATTGTAATCATTTTACATGTTTCAGATGCATACTCTTAATTGTTTGGACTGTTTTTCTCATACTAAACAAATCCACTGGTCAGCTGTTTGTGTATATGACTCTGCTACAGATTTTTCCATGATAAATTAAAACCGTGAGGTTTGTTTTTGTTGTCGTTACCCACACGACAATCATCTTATTTACAGCTAAAATAGTTACAGTCATTAAGGGCGTATTTTCTGTCTGCTGCCACTATTATTAATAGACATGCTATGCTGCCCTTCATCCCCTTCAGGTCCCCGTTTATGTGCCTGTGCTTTTAACTCTCAGATAATGTGGCTCTGTGTTTTAACTCCTGCAGAGAAAAGCATTCTTGATCAATACTAGTGATAGTAAAATAAGTATGCAAGTATCATGCTTATAGATAATCAGAGGTAAACAGACTTCCTATTCAGTCTGTTTTTAATCAAACTATCAAATCTGCACCACATTAACAACAACTGATATCAGTTACTTTTAAAGTTAAGACTTGGAAACAAATAAACACACTGAATATAAATGACTAAAGAGGGAAGATGGTCGTACCTATTTCTATTTTTTTTACCCGATATTATTTATAAACAACAACTTTAGTTAAAGCTGTGTGTTTTATCTCGACATTATTGAGCTAGTGACAGGAGATCCTCAGATTGAACCAAACAATCAATGGTGAAATTTTCCTTAAATAAGTTCCTACTAATTAGAGCAGGTGTGTCATGATGCCTCTGTGGCTGTTAGCTTGTTAGCTAACCTAGTAACTTGTAGTTTTACGGAACAATTTTAATATTGAGGCACAGCTAGCATTAGCAACCAAGATTCAAATTTAGCTAAAAACTCTGCCTGTCTAAACGAGATGTTAGATTCAAGACTTACCTGTCATGTAATTAGTCCATTTGTACAGAATCCCCTCCATGTCTGCTCTTTACATCGGCTACCGGAGCTGTCCGGTTAGCTTCGTGTTGACAGGCTAACTGTAGCTGCTAGCTGGCTAACGTTCGGCGTCACGTTAACGGACTCTCTCGAGGGTGACGACGTTCTTGAAAATAAACGTCATCGTGGAAATCTAAACACTGAACGGAGGTTTCAGGTGGACCCAATCACGTCCGACAGGTTCTGTCTCTACAGAGCTGTTCATTACCTTCAGTGGGCAGTCAGCTGATGGGGAAAAATGTCAACAAAACAGCAGTTTCTCTACGGAAACCCGCAGCGGCCATTTCAAACAGAGGAAAGAAATATTTGAGAAAATCTTTTTCTTGATACTGTACTATGTACACTATTATATATATTAGTATAGAGTAAAAAATATAATTAAAGCCGTTATTAGAAATGTATTATTCATAGGTGTTTCAAATGTATTCGTAATTTTAAAAAAGAAAAATTAGAAAAATAGGTTCTCAAACTGGGGGGCGGGACCCCCATGGGGCCGCAAGATTATTTCAATGGGTCGCCAGATAATTATGAAAGATATGAAGACACTAGCACACAAACAACAGCGTGTGTTATGCTGCAGTCCATTTGAACTCGGAATTTCCGAATTCAGAGTTGGAAGTTTCACCTGGAACTGCCCCGAGGTGGGAGGGTCGGAGATACTCACAGCGTCTGACTTCACGTTTAAAGATGACCGCGCCCAGTGTTTGCAGTGTAGAGGCCCCTGTAATATTACATTTATTTGCACTTTTGACCAGTTGTTGTTGCATTAAATCAGTCTTACACACACATTGTGTGATATACATGTCGGGGGATGCTGCTGTATTAACATTTTTCATGAACCACAACGCCGGCTGTCAGAGGCGCTGAGATGGCAAATACCACTTTCCTCAACTCCAAACAGCAGTTCCCGTTTTCTCAACGGTCTGCCATGGTTGTAAAAAGGCAGTTGCAGCTTAGAAACAGCTTTTGGCGTTGTGTTTCAGTTGCATTGCTGGTTTAAAACGGCCCATGAGAAATGGCTTTGCTGTGGAAGCTGCCATCTTTTTTTTCAGGCGAGACGTCATTCCCTGTTCTGACTTTCCAGTTCCGAGGTAAATGGGAATGCTCATCTTGGGGGTCATGGCTTAACAAGTTTGAGAACCCCTGATATGTACATTAAACGTATGTGACAGCTGTGACACTCCAACTTGACAAGGATCCCGGTGGATTAGCTCTGCCCGACCTTAAAGAAAAATATTATGCCGCTCAAATGCGATTCCTTGTCCTTTGGTGCCCTCCAGAGTATCAGGCCAAATGGAAACACATTGAACTAAACATCAATTTCAACCTCAGACTAGGCTCAGTGTGTATGATTATCCAAATGGGTCTAAGTTATATAAAAGTTTACATAAGCAAAATGGTATAAATACTTTGAATGTTAAATTAAAATCTCTGTCTAAATCTAAAACAAAGCAATCCTTCACCAGCTCCAAAGGGTGGAGGGAATTTGGTTGGATCAAAATTAAGCAGTTCGGGATACAGCAGCAATCCTGGAGACAGTGTGGGCACATGAATGCCTATCACACATGTTTTTTTTGGTCATATTTAAAACTACAACTTTGGGACAGAATTCTTAAGACTCTTGAGGATCTATTTTATGTTCAGTTCTCTGAAGGACCCTAAAATAAAGCTCTTGGGATTGTCGCCGGATGCCTCATCTCATACTGAAGATGTCTATCTCTTCAAAATGTTGATACTTGCTTACAAAAAAGGCTGTTACAAAAAACCGGATGAAACGTGATCCCCCCCCAAGCTACAATGAATGGAAGGGCATTGTAGAGGAAATATTCTCCATGGAAAAACTGACCTACTATCTCAAGACTAAAGCAAGGACCCACACAAGACTGTGGGCTAAATGGATCACCTATGAGAAGAACACTGCTCATTTGTTTTGCAGGTCGTCATACGTACTGCTTATCGACACAAAGTAGAAATTAAAATTTCAGATATCACCCGTTTTTACAATGTTTTCAAAAACAATACATCAGCAGTAATGGTGATAATTTAATGTGCATTTGGTCTCATAATGCAAAATGGTATTCTATATTATTATTAGTTTGATCAAATTAACTCACTTTAAGACAAAAAGTAAAGCACAAACAATACGATTTTTACACAGAAAGTAAGATTTTAACAACAGGAATGCACCACTGGTACAAAAGTAGAGTTTGACTGATTACAGAGACGAATTATACAGACTTTAAAAATAAAAGAAAGTATATTATATGAGCTTTCAGTCACATCTACCCATATTTCCATGTTTCATTGCTAGTACATGGAGTTTAAGTCCACCATTTTAAATAAAAACAATATTTTTAAAATAGTTTATTTTCAAATATTTAACCTTGAGTTTAATAAATATGTTAAACAGATACCTCACAATTAAGAAAAGCCCAGTTGATTGTTTTAAATGCTGCATATCAGCTTTATATGCATGAATAGAGACAGATAAACCGGTTTCCATGGTAAATATGGTTTAAAAACAAACACCTTAATGATGCAAGTTGTGAGACGAGAGTCAGAATCATTTTCAAACCACAACAATCTGGTGAAAACTAGCCGCTGAAAACTCGTTTTTTCACAGCCTCAACTTCCAAGTCAAAAAAGTTTTTATAGATTTTTAAAGAAAACGATCTTTTAGCAGATTATATATTTTATAAGATGAGCATGGTCTCGAACAACGTCTTTAAGGAGCTCCTTCTGGAGGGAACTCTGTGTGACAGCGTAATCAGAGTGGGTGGCGAGGAGATCAGAGTCCACAGGGTTATCCTCTGCAGCTGCAGCTCATTCTTCAGGTCAGTTTATACATTTTCCTCATTTCTATGTAACTGCTTTAAAAGAAGGTACCATGTTAAAGTTTGTTCTTATTTTAAAAATTGAAAAATCTACTTTTGCAAACAACTTTACACCTTTAATGCCACATGTATCATATTTGTTTTCTGAGACCTTTTGCATCACTTTATGGTAAAAAACAAACAAACTTGAATATATAACCCTGTTGTACACAATCTGATACGCGTCTTCTGCCCCCTGGTGGATAAAATAATGCACTACAATTATTTTTGACATCACACAGGGATAAACTGTAAATATGCAAAAAATTATGTTTAATTCTTTTTATTTAGTTGAAGGGCCAAATAAAAGACTTCAATTAATTTTCTCCCCATTTTGTCTTGGGTCAGGCCTTAAAGGGTTAATGACTGAATGTAAATGCCACCTCTGGTTGACGAGGGTTTGTCTTCATCGTCTTTTATTCCTCTTATGTCTGTTTAATTGATAATACAGGAACTGTGCAGCTACCTTTAACCTTTATTTAACCAGGTGAGTCAACTGAGAACCAATTCTCATTTGCAATGATGACCTGGGCCAGAGGCAACAATCAAACATATATTAAAACTTGCAAGATACAATGAGTCGTATCATCAAGCTGAAAAGCTGCAGTCAGATGCTGAATCCGAGCTTGTCACCAGAAATGGATCATGTCTTAAGATCTGATTCCAGTAACAAGAAATTCACACATTAGCACCTGTTAGCTAGGACTTGCTCTAAAACAAGCTTCTTCTGCCTCGACAAGGATCCTGTACATCAGGGGTCCCGAGTCCAGTCCTCGCGAGCTACGATCCTATAACTTTCACATGCGTCCCCTCTTCATGACACCTGTATCAAAAGGCTGAATTCTTCCATGCACACGTCATACAGCTCTGCAGAGGCTATTTATCTGATTCAGGTGTGTTGGAGAAGGGACGCATCTAAAAGTTGGACTATGGTAGAACTCAGAGACGACTTGGGGGACCCCTGGTGACCATGAATACCGTGGCTGAATGTGGTTGGATGGGTTTTCTCTGGATAGTTGGAGCTTTATTGCTTCACTAATGTTTGGGTGTGATGGGTAGTTTTTAAATCCTCACTGCAGAGATTTCCCGTCTCAAGCCGAGCACCGAGTCTATCATTTTTCCCATTTGGATTAAATAACATAAAATTCAGTTTATTGATATAATCCATCTCAGGGCACTGTCATAACGATGCCCCCAGTTGTCTGTGTTCATAAACACCAGTCATGGTGCATTATGGGTAATGTAGGGGGGGGAGGGAAGCATTGTAATTATGATGCATCTAGTATCAATCCTCTTATTGGCCACTGTCAAGTTGAAAAAATTATTTTTGTGACCTTTGATCCCACAGAGATCTCTTCTGTAGTAAACCATCAACATCTAAGCAGCAGGTCTACAGCATCTCGGACGTCACACCAAATGTGATGAGCCTCATTGTGGAATACGCCTACACCCACTCTGTAGTGGTGACAGCTGACAATGTGCAGGAGCTGTTGGCGGGAGCGGAGCGCCTCTCTGTTCAGGGCATCGTTCAGGCCTGCTGCCACTTCCTGCAGCAGGAGCTTTGCTGCAAGAACTGCATCGGCATCTGGAACTTGGCGGGTTACTACAAGTATCCGGAGCTGATGGGAAAGGCCTACCTCTACATCCTGCAACACTTCGAGGAGGTGGCGGGACATTCTCCGGAGTTTCCGCATCTCTCTGTGGAGCAGCTGGAGGACCTCATCGAGGACAACGAGCTGAACGTGAAGCAGGAGAGCTTTGTGTTCCAGGCCATCCTCCACTGGATCAATTATGCTCGTGAGGAACGCAAGGTTCACCTGGCTGACCTGCTGAGTAAGGTACGGTCACACGAGGAGGAAATTCTACAGGTTTTACATGTGAGAACAGGCAGGTTTTCAATGCATCCCTGCTCCAACACGCCTGACTCAACAGCCAACAAAGTTCTGCACAATGACTTGAATCAGACATTTTCATACTTTTCTATAAAAAAAATATGTATGATTATATAT
>JBBBVU010000017.1:26051027-26070663 GCA_037177055.1 Atherinosoma microstoma
CACACACACACACACACACACACACACACACACACACACACACACACACACACACACACACACACACACACTCCTGTCACATAAAAATAACAGCAGCTACAGTAGATAATGGTGCACCGTTGTCTATAGTCTCACCATAGATCCATGATCACCAAGGACGGGGTCACATACTGAAAAGACAAAGCACATAGTCGGAGTCAGACGGCCGTCACAGACCTGCAAACCTCTGACAGTTAGCACATTACATAAACACTGCAGAGATGGGAGGCGTGAAACTGGATTTGGAGATCTAAACACATCCCACCCAGCATGGAGACCGAGCCAACCAACCATCATTTCTTCTCAAAATCTTAAAAGAACTAAAGGACACCTCAGAGACTGTACTGTTTGTCAAACCTCACAAAACAATAGATTATTAGATGCTCTGTTGTCGTGAAAATAAAAAAGTTTGCCCAGGCAGTGCAGCTAGACTGTACATACTCCTGTCCGAGCCATAACACACACACACACACACACACACACACACACACAGCATAAGACAACATGACCTTTCACTGTTAATATGGTAAGATGACAAATGCTCACTGTGGGTTTGGTTTTACTCTCTTCACAAACTGAGCAATATCTAGCTCTATGGCTGATAAATGCTCCATGCTGATGACCAACGACATGAAATATTGCACTCTGATGGGACTTCAAGAGAGCTGTACGTAATCACAATCCATTTAAGGTCTGGACTTTTCCAGCCACTCCGTTGTAGATCTGCTGCCGTGCTTGGGATCATTGTCCGGTTGCATGAGCCTGTTTCAGCCAAGCTTGAGCAGTCGGACACATGGACTCACATTTGACTCTAGAAAACGTTGAGGGGACCATGAACTCCTGTGGATACCAAATGACTGCAAGGTGTCCAGGATCTGTAGCTGCAAAACAAGCCCAGATCATCAGCCCTGCACCACCGTGCTTAACAGCTGGTATGAGCCGTTTGTGTTGATCTGAAGCGTTTGGTCATGATGCGCCATGTTTGAATTAAACCAAACATCTACATTTTAGGCTGGTCTGTCCAAAGGACGTTGTTACAGAGGTCTTGTGGTTTGTTACAATGCAGCTTTTTTCTTTTTAGAGAGAAGAATCTTTCTCCTGCAATCCTTAAAAAACAAGCTCTACTTGTTTAGTCTTAATTGTACCGTTACAAACGTTGACATTTAGCATGCTAGCTGAGGTGCAGAGTCTCTTCGGTCTTGTCCAGTTTATCTGTCCTTGCAGATTGTCACTCCTGGGAAGATTGGCAATACTTGATCGTTTTCTCGCTGTAGAATGATGGAGTCCAAATAGTTTAGAAATTACCTTGTTTTTTTTCGTGTCCTTTTGTCTTGTTAATCTAAGGTTGTTTACTTCATTTTAAAAATGTAAAGATCAGATTATTTTTTCTACTTTGTGTCCTGATATGTAAAGCTTTGGAAATGATAGGGGGTGTTTTGTTCTTTTTCAAATGACTGCCTGCATGTTACCACAAAAGTATAAAAAAAGGAACAAATGCGAGTGGGGTTTCAAAACCGCCCCCACTACACACTTTATTCACCCTCCGTTTGCGCGTTCTTGCGGAAGCTCCGCCATTACGGGCCGTTCCAAACCATTTAGTGTGGAGGGCAAGTGGACCGTTCTCTGCAACGAGCTCTGCAACACTCCACACTTGCAACTGGTGCAACGGCAAAATGGAGGAGGAAACAGCCTTGAAATGCAAGTCCCACATATGTCCTGCACGTTTCTCACACTGAGAAAAATCACAGAAGATTTAGAAGATCAAACGAAACAAGGAAATCTTACTCTGTTTGATTTTGATGTGAGAAAAATTAGCAGCATTCATTCATTTGTTTGATTGGAAACGTCAAACGGTAATGGGGTTGAAAGTCTCGTGGAATCAATTAAAAGTATTTGAAGTATAATGTAGTTCCTGTTATTGTAATGGTTGCTGAACTTATGGGGCTGTTTGGGATTGAGCCTGGATTCATAACCGTTTCACTAAAACAGCTGCCTGCTTGAAATAAGATGAGATTAGATCAACTAAGCACCATGAAGTCTGAGATTCAAAACAAACATACAGAATAATTCAAAAAGAAAAAGACCAAATCCTCTAAATTATGAAGTTAATAAGAGTAAAGATTAAACAGGCATTTTAACATGACACTGTATGGACACAATGAGCAGCCTAACCTCTTCTTGACCCAAACACTCTCATCCAATCAGTGCCTCCCTATAAATGTTCCAATTATGCAACAGAGAGTTAAACACACAACAGTAAAGCAATGTTTAGCCACATTGTTGCTTTACATGGAACACAGCACATTCTGTCCACGAGTGCTTAGGTAAAGAACAAATAAAGAAAATCTGCACGTCAGCCTCTGGTTGTTTATTATTTTGAGCAGTGGCAGTAGATCTCCACTTCATCTGCTAACGCAGTGTCTACAGGCAAGGCAGCAACAGCTTTGAGTAGAGTGAAACTGACTGGTGCAGCATGAGATAAAAAATCCTCCCAGCTACAAATGGATGGACATCCGTAGAGTGGTCCACAGTAACAACTTGATTTCTTAAATTCTGCAACTACACAGAGCTAATTACGATAAATACCAAAAGTTAAAGTTATTACCCTCTGAAAATGTTTATAGTAGCATTTATGCTTCAACTTCCTGTTACAGGTGGCTTCTTTCATCCAACAAGTGCACATTACCTTTATATTTGATATACGGGTAAAATGTCCATATTTAACTCCTAAATCAAACAATTACTTACCATAAACCAGGTTAGGATTGGCTCTCTTTAGCTCCTGAACGATGTCCACCACCATCTCCAAGAAAGATGTGTCTCTGGTATACCCTGAATACACAACACACACATTCACACACACAAACAACTTTTTTATAAAAGGTTATCCAAAATGTTTTGTGTTAATCCAAGTAAGAAAACCAGAGAAATGGGTTTAGGGGATAATAAAACATAGAAAAATACTTTCAATCGCATGAAGAAATAAAATTATTCTTACAAAATCTGCATCAAAGTTAAACAAATTGGTGAAAATGAACATGAGCAAAAAGATGAAAGTACGAATATGTTTGATTAAAGAGTAGTCAAGTGTAAAACTGAATTTGTTTAAAAGAAAAAAAAAGTGGGTGGCAGGTTACTCAAAAGAGCTTTTTAGCTTATTTGGAAAAATAAATGACAAAGAAATTCACAAATTCACAAGTTAACCAGACTACTACTGAGAGATTATTAAGACTTTTACAATTAAACTGTCAGTAAAGCAGCTCCAGATTACTGAATACTCTGCATATCATCTATGAAATACGTGCAATGAATAAACAATGGAGCTCAAATGTAAAAAGAGACATCCACCTGTTAAAACATAGTCATAGTGATGTACATTGTTCAGTTTGATTCCTTCATAAAGGACATGAAGCTCGTCTGCTGTCAACACCTGGCCTCTCCAATGAGAATAACCTGCAGAGAGGAGAGGAGAGAGGAGAGGAGAGGAGTTATTCTATCAAGTTGCCGACTCATCTTTTTACTCCATAAATTTAGTTTGACAAAATAAGTTGGTTGTTCTTGATCAGCTGTGTATAAATTCTGAAACAAGTACAAACAAAATGGGAAGGTTGTTCAATAGAAACATACAGGCCAACCGAGGAAGACGACAAAGTGTCAAAAAATGTGTCAAGAAAATAGATTATGCATAGTAATGACAAGACAAATGGGAAGAAACAGTTCACATCTGTGAGCAAACTTCAAGTAACCGGCTGAAGGAAATGAGATTTATATACAAATGTTAACGGCAAACTGAAACCATCATAAACACAGAAAAACTTAAACAAAAAAGGTTCCAGTGGGCCAAAGAGAAGCAGTCTCTGGATAAGTGGAAGTAAGTGATATTCAGGGATGAATCACTGATCTCCATCTGCTTTTGCTTTAGGTGAAATGAAACATAAGTTTAGCAGGAAAAGTAAAAAGAAATGACATGTTTGGTTGATTATTGCTCTTTAGTAACACCAACTGGTGTTGTATTATACATCAATGGAAATCCTGATAAGTCATCTTTACAATGAGGTCCAACTTGTTAGGACTGTGCTTCTGTGGAAGGAGCTACACAGCTAAACATGTGGGTAGTGCCCCCCAAAAGTGCCAAAATCCCCTGAAATATTTTCACTCTTGTTTTGAGTTTCTTGGTGGATTGGATGATGTCATGCTCCCAAAGTAATAATACTGGCCATTTTTACACTTTATTCACTCAGAGCCACAAACGCATAGTACCTCCTCCCAACCTGATCCCAGCATTGTTAATTTGGGTTGAGGTCTGGACTCACGGCAGGTTTATTCCTCCTTCCCAAATTCTGGAGATACTCTGATGATCCTGGCTCTGTGGGGGAGAACGTTATCCTGAACTGGAAGATGGAGTTAGGTCCCAGATTCTGTGGATATGGGCTCACCACTGGCTCCATAATCTCATTTCAATATGTCTGTCTACCAACCAGGTGCCAGTCAGACATCTGAGAGAATACCAACAAGAAGAATATTGCAGGGGTTTTTGTGGGGGCACATTTTTGAGGAACACTAACGTGTTCAGCTGTATTTGCTCATTCCACATCAGATCAATCCTTACAAATTGAGGGTGTAAAGGTAATTAATCAGGCTTTCCAACAACATATCATACAACACCAACAGGTATTATTAAAGGGGAGAAACAACTGACCAAACACACGTTTCCTAACTTGTCTATAGTCATTTATGACACGTAGCTGGCAGTCATCACCTCTAAATTAAATGCACAGGTGGACATTGAAGTTTTCAAAATAAGGTTTGGTGATTACGTAGCTATTAGGATGATAATGTATTTTGTCACCAAGCAAAAAGACTCTTTTTTTTCTATTTCCACTGTAAAATCTTTTGGATTGGGATCTGGGATGTTGTTGAGTTGATCATGTCTTTCCTGAAGAAATCTTTTAACAAGACTTAGTGCTGCAACCTTTATCTGTTAACTGCTGTCAATCAGCAGTTTGAGTTTTTCATTTAAGATCTTTTAGATCTAAGGCTTAGTCATTCAGTGATGGATGAGGTCAGGGTAACCGGTTTAGGGAATGCATCGTGTCAAAGGAGTCGATAAAAACTAAACACGTGAGTGTAAATATGAGCAAACAAATACGGTTGTTCACTAATGTAAGTTTGGCCGAGTCCATGTTTGTCTGCATGTGACATGTTTGCTGCAGGCCGATGATGTCGCAGCTCCAGGTGAGTCACAGCCAGGTCACGTGGTTGGGGTGGGGGGGCGGGTAGGGGGATCTGGTTGCTAAGCAACAAGCAGGGAGAAAGCCAAAGGGGCTAAGAAAAAGAGATGAGCATTCAGAGCAGCGCCGTGTGTGTGTGACAGAATGAAGGCAGGCCTACAGATAAGAGCTCCTTCTGTCGTCATCATACGCTGCTGTCGCAATCCACGACGCCCGCTGCTGTTTAATGCTGCATCGTGTCGCTCCCCTCGTCTTCCTCGCTGTCATCTGCTGTCTGTCTCTGATTCATTTCTGTTTCGGTTCCCCCCCCCCCACTTCTCTCCTTTCTCAGTCTCCGTCTCTCTCTCCCTCTCAGATGCAAACGTCTACTTCGATATGTCACACCAAATTACATCCTCTCCACCAAGAAATTGCAAATCATGGTTTCCAATACACAAGATGTGATTAAGTTTGCACTTGAGTCGCTGGCATTTCATGTTAAGGTCACCCCAAATGAATTCACACCAAAAGATGAGGATTTCTTTCTCCTCCCCCACATTCTACTTTACAACAACGAGCTCATCGTAACTCATTAGTAGTCATTCCTAAGCATTTCCTGGCTTAGTTAACAGGTTTAATTGGTTTCTAAGATTATAATTTGAATTGTTTTAGACAGAAAAGTGCACTCAGACAAAAACATGTGGTTCAGTGGGACTGCAGATGCAAACTGTTAGGCATGAAAGAAATGAATAAGGGATCATCGACGCTGAAAAGCATCAACAGCATTTAAAGAAAAAAACTCAAGTATTTTCTTTCTTTAGCTGAAAATCCTTTGGAAAGGATGTCAAACAGTAAGAGCAAAGACTGAATATGACATTGGGGCCAAATCAACGCCTCATTGCTCACAGGGTGAAAATCTCTGGGTTGGCTTTTCTGCTGTGCAAAAAGAGAGAGAGAGACCCATAAGGCTTAAATGAGATGTTTACACATTTTCCTTTCTGACTGCTTGTAGTAAGCTCTATAACAGAGAGAGTTGAACAGCTAATTTATAAAGGTTATACAGCAAAAAGCAATGAGATTTCTGCTGCGTCTGAGGTGTGGAAGCAACCTTGGTACACCAATAAATGCTGTTCATCACTAATTTAAAGGATTATGAAGGGAAATCCCTGTTGTCTTCTGATGAACAACATTAGCAGGAAAACTTTGCCAAAGTGGTTGATGGAAAATCAAGAGAAAGACTAATACAACTGTTTAAATATAATCTACAGCGTTTTCTGTTGTTGGGCTGCTACATTACCAGAGCTCACCCACACAGCAACACTTATCTTTCACAACACCTATAATCATCTTTACCCCGAGTCTGCAACATCACAATAGGTTACTTCTGCCATGTTTAAAACTCAAGATTAACCATCTCGGTAAGAAATGAAAAACACAACCAGCATCTAAACCGGTTGATTTCAATCCTTCAACCCTGAGACCAAAGAGATGTAAAACAACTCACTGACCTTTTCCTGCTCTAGAGGAACTTATTAAGGTTATAACAGCTTGTGGTAACTGCTGAATCATAACGAACAATGTTTCTTGTCTTCTATTAGTTATAAATTATAAATGTCTTTATTTGCATCCCTTAACTTTTTCCAGTGTGTTGCTGGGAATACGTTTTGTGCCATTTTCCCTCAGCACAACCCTAAAAACAAGATTAGATATAAAGTGGCTCATCGTAAGCACATACAACAGATTAGCAGTTTTAAGAAAATCTATTCAAACTTTGTCCAAATGTGCTGATCAGATGAGGATTTCTCAGTCTGAATACTGCTTGTATCCCCCGACGACACAGCTGAACAAATTATTATTTGTTTTCAAAGCGCTCAGCTGGTTCATTCTTTTAGTTGGGATTTTGTGAATAACATCAGCTGGGGCCACCCATCATTACAAGACAGGGGAAAAGACAGTTTGGATTATTCATTCATGGGAATGACAATTAGATCAAAATATTATAGATAGAAGTGACTCAGAGGGATGATACAGGCAACCCCACCGAGCCATTCAGATACAACACCAGTCTAAGTTTCCACAAAATAAAATCATTGTCGTTAAAAATTGCTTTTGAAAGGTTTGACATTTTATCTTTCATTTGTTTCTTGAGTGGACTTAAAATTCTAAACATTATATAAGTGTATGAATAGCAATATGTCTATTATTATACAGGTTTAAGGAGCCATAAGGTTGTTCAAATGATCTTATTTTATTTCATCTTTATAATAAATTCAAACATGAGCTTGAACATAGAGCTATATTTTTTTCTCTTTCATAAGCTCATTTGATGTTTTGATCCACTTTCTCATTTAGGAACGTGCATGTTGGCTTCACTAGATTCAGGAAAACAACTCTGGTGCAATAAAAAGACAATTAAATGTAAGCTCCACGCTGTTCTGGGGCTCTGTGAGGGTAATGGAGACTGGGAGCTCCCTGAACAACAACATTCTTTCACTGGCTTTTTTCTCACTATAACACATATGAACACTGAAGTGATGTTACAGCCAGCAGGCGGTTGGTAGAGGAGCCGGAAACTTGTTGTTTTACCCTGGTTGCATAGACTCAACAGACGTCAGGCTTCACTGTCGCTCTATTAACCTGTTTGAGTTTTGAGTGTCCTTTGAAACCTGCAAAATGAACATGCAAGTTTTTCTTTGTTACCTTTCAGAATTATTCACATCTTCCAATTGTGAATATGTTTCCGTCAAAGTATTGAAATGATGAGTCATTCTATACAATGCCGGGTGTTTTCGCTTCACATAGGATTTTGTGCTGTTCTACCTTTAATTCTGGAGGTTCTGGATCAGATGACGAGACAGTATTGTGTAAAGCGTGGTACACAGAGATGGCTCGTCTCTGTATTTTACAACAAAGTGGACTTTGGGGAATAAACAAAAGCTAAAGTGCACTGGCACCAAAATAGCTCAAAGGAAGTTTCTGCAGCAGCTGGCAGAGGAACTTAGAGCAGAGTTTATGGAGGAGAAACAGCCAGCGAGGCAGGTGGGACAAGGTGGACCACAGCAGGTGGGGCATACTTCAAGAGGTGCGGTAGACTCCTGAAAGAAAGCAGGACCAGGTGGAAAAGATGCAATAAAAATAAAACATGCGACATTTGCAGCAGATGCCAGTAGCGCCAGGAGCAGAGACCTGATCCACTCTGGCCGAGACAGGAATAGTTGTATAAACCTCATTGTAAATAAGTAAATAATACCACATAGTAAACAGTGTAAACAGTTTGATAAAACTTGTTACTGGCTTGTGTGTTCTCCATCAATTTGTTTCCACCCCTGTTGACGTTGTGATGTTTATTATAAATATTTAGGCTATAAGCAAATTTATTATCATATTCAGTTTGTTTCAAAGATAAATTAATCTACAATTGTTGTTTTATAGTATTTTGTTTTTCTAGGATTTCTAAGATGAATGAATCATCATACAAATGTATAAAAAATCCTGTCCCATAATTAAACTTAATAAATAGTCTATTATGGTGTTATTTCGTTCTCTAAATATTTTACAAATGAAATGTGGTATTGCCTTAGCTGTGTACTTATAAAAGGGAATTATCCATCCAATTAACCCAACATGCATGTCTTTGGACTGTGGGAGGAAACCAGAGTACTTGGAGAGATCTTACAAACCAGTAACCACTACACTACTCTGGCCCATAAAAAAAAAGGGAATTAATTGAGCTTTAAAAGTATAAATTCACCTTTTCAGTATCCAAGGAGGTAAAATGATCAGTTTGATCAGGATGAGTGGCAGTGAAGGTACAACGAGATTTAAGTTTAAACTAGTGAAGCATCATAAATAAATGTATCCTGGCCTCGGAGACCTACAGGACTGAAAATGTCTAAACACTGAAAGTGAGCTGATCACCCTGCAGCCACTCAGTTTGGGAGCTGCTCTGTTGTCTGCCGGTGAAGCTGCTGACCTCCTCAAAAACTTGAATCACTCGTCTGTCGGCTCGTCACCCTCAGCGAGGCCGCTGCCTCGACAGAAACCATAACTCTCCCTAAATCCTCATCACGACACGAGAGGCACTGACTGACTCATACACACCCACACCAGCTGAAACACAAACACGTTCACAAAGACATATAGGCCGTGGCTGTGAGTCTTACTGTACCTGTGTGGTTGGAAAACTGCACCGAGTTGATTGAGTCCACCTCAAACCCTAAAACCTGGACACAGAAGACACAAAGAGGAGAGTTAATTCTCGATTTTTCATCCCTTCTAGGCCCCGATGAAATCTGTTGCATTCAAACGGCCAGTGGCTTGATATCCAGTTGCTGGCGTGTGACGCGGTGCCATAAAGCAAAGCACAGGAATGAACATAAGGAATGTCGGTGTCCCGTCAGAAGGAGTCAGAAACACAGAGGTTTAAGGTTAACTTATGTAGTGTTGCTTTAAAGTGTTGCCATAATATCAAAGAAAACAAAGAATAAACTCCTACTTGTAGACATTAAAAGCAGGATATAGTGAAAACCTTGAGTCTCAAACCAAATATTTTTAGAACTTCGTAATAAAAAACACAGTTTTGATAGCGACCACCACTGACTCCCATCAGAGATCTGGAATGGAGATAAAAACATCCTTTCAGCTTAACTTCGGCATTAACGTGCAAATGGATCGTGACGTGAACGGCCCCTTAAACCAACTCTTGGTGTCCTCCCTCTCTCCCTCCCTCCGTCTGTCTTAACAGATTGTTAAATAAATCACCAGAGAAGCAAACACGTGGCTCATCCGCATGTGCAGTCAATCGTTATCTGTATGACTTAATTTAATTGGACTGAAGCAGGCAGAGTGAAGGCTTCTTTGTTCTTTTCAATTGACTGTGACTTTGAGATTTAAGAATGTGCTTTCAGAAAGAAGGGCCTCCTATTACCCAGAAGAAAAGGAGACGTTAACGTTGACCTTGGATGAATCAGTCAATGCTCCTGAGAGTACGCCGAGTGTGTCATGTGCTTTCTGGAAGGTGAACTAGTGTGTTTGAATCACCAGGTTCAGAAAATGTGCCCGAGATGCAGAACGAGGAGTGTTGTCTCCTTGCAGGACATACTGATGATGATGATGATGATGATGATGATGATGATGATGATGATGATGATCTTATTTTTAGTCTTTGGGATTTTCTTTTAATATTCAAGAGGGAATTCCCTAATTTGCATAGAGGTCAGAGTCTTAAGCCATTTCCACGCATGCACTGCAGCCCAGATTTTTTCTAGACATTTTCTGGAGGAGGGGCTACATGTGAGAATGTAAATGTCCCCATCATTTGATTTGGCCCTCTTCCTGAGTTTACTCAGCCAGCTTCTATGAAATAACTCCGGAAAACGACTGAATGCAGCAGGTAACATGAATGTACAACTTTCCTTCTGCTGATTGATCTATATGTTGATTTCTATTCCTTTTTCAGTATTACTGAAACATCATTATGGATTGTTAGGAAGTCTGATCCATCATTTCTCTCTATGGTCATATATGAAACACATTCAATAATCAATACAAATGGTAAATCCTCCTTAAATAATGTAATGTATAAGCAAACACTACTCATCACCAAAAATCACCACTCAATACAAACAGCTGGACATAATGGCTTTTGTTAAAGGTAAGATTTAAAACAGCAACCATTAACTAAAGTTCATGAGTTTGAACTCATTGTGCCTTTTAAACTGGGAACTGACTAAACATTAGTCATGGGACATATGAGCTGAAATAACAGTTTCAGATGAAGCCCCAATTTGGTTATTAATTCCTGAGATGATAGGCTAAATGATAAACAAGGTGTCACTCCTCATACAGGTGGATGTCTGAGGTGGTTCCCCTTCCCAACCAAGTTGGTTTTGAACCAAAGTTTCATTTATAAACAGCGTGGTAATATAAAACTGTCAGTAGTTCAAGTGAAAGGCGTGCAAATAAAATTGAAAATGACTGGGAGAGACAAGCTAAAATGAAATCAGAGAAGCACAACAATTTATGCTGCTCATATCTTTTGTAAGTTTGAGTCTGGCATTTTATAACAATTGTGGTAGTGGATGTAAACAAATTTAAAATATCAACTCGAATATTGAAACAGTAATCATTTTTAAGACACGCTTTAGAAAAAAAATTTTTCCCATTGCTCTGGTTTTTGTTGTTTATGATTAATGAATTGAGGTGATTGTGTTAAATCAGTATGAGACTAAATCTCATATTGAAGGCTCCGGAATTAAACTTCAGTCATATTGTGGAAGAGTTTCTGATATTCGCAACCAAAATCATGATCTACTGAATCAGCATCAATATTGTGTCGCAATAAAACTTGTGATTTACACAAAAATGTTTTATTCAAATTTGGAATCAACAACAAAAAAGTTCATATAAAAATAACAGGGCACAAACACTTTAACAGATTCAGGTCGTAGAATAACAGTTAAAATATTATTTGACAATCAAGACATTAAATTAAACCTAAATTTTGACTTCTGATGCACAACAACTTATTGTACCCGGGGTGACCCTATAGAGAAGTCAGAGCTTCAACAAAGTGGCTGGAAAGCTTTAGTGCAACACCTGGCTATCAATACTAAATACTAAAATCAATCATTGTTATTACAAAGAAATGTACCATCCATAACGTTTTGGAAAGTGTACTTTGGAACTGGGAACTAATTATATAGTAAGGTCTTTCAATTCAGCAATTCAAGTTTTATTCATACTCTACTTTATTTAGAGAATTAAGTATTCAGACATTTTCTTTAGTCATTTGCCAAGATCTTTTTCTTTTAGATGAAATTAAATTAAAAATATTTTATTCATGCCAAGAAGGAAATTGTAATGTTTTACTAGTTTGTTTTTAATTAGAAATGATTTATTAAGAATTAATTGACAGTTCCTGCCAGCAGAACTATCTCTTGAGATACTGGAAGAAGCCTCTGACTCCCTGAACACACCGTTTCTTCTTCACTGTGTTGTGTCGAGGATGTGAGGAACTGTTCATCATGTTCAGCAGCTTGTGCAGCATTCTTCTCTATACCATCAGCTCCAAAGATGTCCCCAGCACAGAACCAGTCTTCTTGAGTCTGTCCAGTTTCTTTACATCTCTGGTTCTGATGCTACAAAGCAGATTGTACTTTCTACAACAGACTTATGGAAGATAAGCATCATCTTATGAAGACATTGAAGGATCTCAGCCTTGTCTGTTGTCTAGCTCAACTCCAATGTACTAGTAATACTCCACCACCTCCCAGGATGTAAACAGTGCTTTGCTTGCTCCTAAAATCCACATTCATCTCTTTTGTTTTGTCGTTCCCGAGTCTTAAATACTAGAAAAATTGTGATTGGTTTAGAAATATGAAAAAGGAAAAAAACTGCTTATAACATGTGAATCCCGCTCATGCAGAGAAACACTGGCTGTTGATGTAAACCCACGTATTTACTGATGTACATGGGACTGAGAATGTTAAACTCTTGCTCTATTCAGATGCCTCAAATCACTGACAGAGATGGAGTGTTTACAATACTGCTGACTGGAAAGCTTCCGCTCTGGCGTCGTTCGAGTCGGAGGCGAGGATGTAAACACAAACAGAGAACTCACTGCCGTCTGGAGTCAAACATTTCACACTTCTGATAGATTCCCAACTGAGGAAACTCCTCTCAAAACTGGCAAATGAAGCAGTTCTTTAATTAGCACGCGTTAGATAGACTGATCACATCTGAGCTTTGTGACATAGCTGGCTGCATCTTTCAGCTCTGACTTGTTTATGTTTCTAATGAACTAAATTACATTAATCAGGACACGATACCACCAAAGATAGTCTCAATTATTGATCATATTTGAGGCTACAACCATGAACAGGGCACTCGTGCAGGCTATATGCTAATATCAGTGATGTTTTAGTATGAAAACATTTTGCTAATTAGAGCTAAAAACCTGCAGTTCATTTCAACTGAAGCATGTTATTTTGGTAAAACAATTCTAATTTACTGACCAGATAATATGGAGAAAAATGAGCCTCAATGTGTCTCCATGTGCTTTATATTATTTGCTGATTAAAAACAACGTTAACATGTCGGCACATTGACTTGTGTGTAATTTCTAACAAAATGTTCTAATCCACAAACAAGGACGTTGAGCATAAACACTAAAAAGGAGCAAAATAATATTTTATCAAGTCAGATAAAATCATCAGATCTTATTGTAACTCTATAAATTCTTCCTGTGTGCATGGATTGTGTGATTCACACAGATGAGGGACAGATATATTTGCATGTGGAGATTAGAGACTCTTCACTCTTTTAGCTCTTAATGAATCCACCTCTGTCTGCTACATTTAAGTACCGATGTAAAAGTGGAACATTTGGGCTTTTAATGGATTCACATGTCATTTCAAAGTTGGAAAGATATACTTTACACGGGGGAAAATAGAGAATCTGAAAGATATTGGTCATCACCAAATAATATCAGTAACATTTAGGGATCACCAAAAGGTGAGTGTGTAATATGGGTGTGATGCTGCAGCTTTCCACTGACATTAGATGTGCTGGAGACCGCAGAAGAGACATTTCAACAACCGATATATTCCTCATTAGCAAATACTTCTGAACTGCATAATTATACTTTAGCAAATCGATGCCTCCCAGTCAGTTAAATGGATGCTGCAGCTGCTTCTGTAAAAGGACATGAATATATTTATATTCTATCCAAGACATGTTGACTCATATCTGCTTGAACTTTGTTTCTTTAATAAAGCCCAGTCCGTCTCCATCTTCAGTTACATCACAAGGAGGAATTCAGGGTCAGCCAATCAGAGCGCCACTTCCTCATACCACCATCTCCAGCTCGCTGATAAGACCAGATATTCTCTGCCCTGACAGCACAGAGAGAGGGATGCCCAGCACGCGGGCTGACATCATCATCTTCTTACCCTTATCTCCAAGACCAGTTGAATCCTGGTTCTTACTCTGAATAGTGAGAGGTCCATCGGGTTTCTTTAAGGCTTAAATTCAACACCATCAATTATACTTTATTCATTTTTTGCTTACGTCCACAAGTATCGGTGGTGGTTCAATTATTCACCGAATCATCTCATTGATACGCCTCAGCCCAAATGCACATTTATGTCATTATTATCTCTAATAACAGCTAAAAAATAAACAAATAAAAAAAAAACAGGTTGGAAAACGGTGCCCTGGAGGGATCCTTGAATACAAATCACATTAAAATGTTGAGTCAGTAATCTGAAAGTGAACACAACAGAAAACATTCTGCATGAGTGGTTCACTGAAATTATAAAATACTATTTTCAGCTGCAAGACTATTGAAGGTCTTGGATGACTTACAGCCCCCCCCCCAGCAGATAGCTGATAAAGGTTTTCCTACCAATAAACTCAATGATAAAAGCACAATAAATGTCAAGTAATTAACTACTTGTAGTAACATTAAGGACCATGAAATAGCTAGAATTCATTTTTATGGACTATGTCAAATAAAAAAGGTGTTCCTATAAGCCATGACAAACTTCTTCTAACCCAGAAATGCTTTGACATTGACACGTAAAGTATCTTTCTCCAAGGTGACTTACTTTTTTGTGCTGCTCTCAACAAAAATAAATAATCTGCACAAACACCAATGATCTGGTTTCAATAACTATCTGCAAACACTCAATACGAATGTCTTTAATAAGCCACTCACACAGATTAAAGAGTGCTGACGGTGAATTTAACGGTGACCTGCATTTGAGTTAAGGTTTTCTACAACATATTGATTGAGATCAACTTAAGTGAGCTGTACATTACTTTCACATTACAGTCGTACAAACAAGCCTTAATAAGGCGTAGTAGCTGAACATTACTGGCTGCGCTGAGCCGTGGTGACAAGCATCAAAGCCCAGCAGCCATTAGGATAACCGAAAAATACATCCTGGGGTGCTGTAGGCTAAAAATAAATGCAGACACTTTTCTCACAGTGAGCAGGATGATGGGGACTTGTACTGTAAGCCCACAGTAGCCTCATACTCACTATTGACTGCCACACTGTTGCTGGTGGGAAATGTGAAACTATAACCAGCATCATTACCATCAAGGTAATTTTAGACAATGCAGTCACTTTCTGTCATCCTACTGTCAACGCTGGGCATCATAAAAGGGAAACGACTGTCATTTTCATGGCCAGCAGGAGCTAATAACCCCTGTGCCCTCTCACATAATATCAAATCAATGGCTTATTTTAAATGCTATTTCGGCTCCTTTATTGTGCTAGTTGTGTCTTCTTGTTCGGCGCTCTGAAAACTCTTCCTTCAGGCAGACTTACGACCATTAATGTAGGCAACGACTCAATGTCAAAGTCATTATAGGCTTTATTATCAGGTTTATAAACCAGACACATGTTGAAAGCACGAAGCAGCTGAACTATTTGATTCAAGTTATTGATGGCTGGATGTGACGGCCTCAAATTATAACACAAATATGACTGAGATACAGAAAACAGATGTTGAAAACTATCGACTGTTCCTGTGTCCAGTTCAAGAATTGTTGGGGTTACTCATTAACGTAGTGTAAAGAAGCCAAACCTGGTCATGTGAAGCTCACTAATGTAAAACCTAACATATAATTCACTGTTTGCATTGCTGTCATTCCCTGGCCAGTTAGTACTGGACTGGAGGCTGTCTGACCAACCCTTTAACCCTCAAACTCCAAGCCATTTTTGGTACTCCTGTTTTCTTTTTTTAATGTAAAAACACATGTAGAAGCTCAGCTCTTTTCAGGACATCCTCAGGTGTCAGATTATGAGGCTGAAATTATGTAAAACAATTTACCCACTATCGTCACAAAAGCAGCTCAGCTTGTTTTTTGCACCACGATGCATCAAAAACATCTTCTTGGCTTCATTCCAGCCATAAAGGACCATTATGTTTGTTCATTTCAGACAGAACATTACATTCTTGTCACTCGATCTTTGGCTGCCTCCGATTAGACATTATAGTCAATTTAAGCCATCTGACTGGTGGAAAGTTTGACAGGAAGTGGTTTCATTATAATTTTTGGTTTAATATAGAGGTCTCTTAATAACATAGTAGGAATCATATTTTTTTTATTGCAAAAATATGATAAATAATCATGTTATCATGGATGACTCATTGTTGATTTACCATAAAGATTCTCTGAATAAACACTACATTCTGCAGCTGGATTATAAACCTCCTGGACAGGATATAAATGCCTGGAAAATGTATGTAAATCACATAAAGGGTAAGCTATTGATCACAATTCACCCCACAGAGTTACTGTTTTTGAAAAATTTTTGATAATAAAAGTGATAGCGCTCTGGGTTGCTGGACACCTAGCAGAGTTTTAAGGGTTAATAAGATGCCAACAGTTGTTGAAGCTACTTTAAGCCAAAACGGGGGATTTTTTGTGCATAAAAGCAGATTTGCATCAGTATATCACTTTCCAGAATAAAAAAAAAAAAATCAATATAATATCTGGTTCTCCTTAAGAGGCATCATTATGTTATGTTTTCATTTCTCATTGGCAGACTGTTTGCAAACAATTTCTACACAGAGATGACTTCATATTTCAGAAAGCTCTCAGTAACACTTCTAAGACTAAGATTTCTCTTGAAGTGTTTCTCATTTAAAAAACACACAATACATGGAAAGTGTTTGCAATTATTAAAAAAAACAAAAACTAACTGGCTAACTTCAGAGGCTAGAATAACTGCAACACCTGCAGTAAAGGAAAAAAACATGGCAGATAACCTCTTCGTCTAATCTGTAGAAGCTGTATTGATCATTTGTCCATCCTATAGCACTGAGTTGGAGGTTATCAGCTGTAGAAGGCCAGATTTGTGTCCATTCAAATGTTTTCACACACCCGACCAGTACAGCTGACTGATGGCTGGGAACACATTACAGCAACCCGAGGCACTGTGGCGAGTGGATAACAGGAAGGGTGCAAAATTCCCTCTGACCTGCCAGGTTATAGTCAGTTCCATTTTGCAACCCCAGTTGGACGTGTTACTGATTACTGTCCCTGACAGGCTAACTAAGGATTTACATCTCACTGTCAGTCCTCAGGTTAAAGTTATCATTTTCATTACTTATACATGTCGGTGTGATTAGATTAAAGTGCCTCTTTCATTTTAAATACATGTAGAAGCCTTTGTATTGTAAAACTAGTCTAAAATTAACGATATGGTCATATTTCACAATAAAGAGCGCTACTACCGCCCCCATGTGGCTTTCCTCATCTTCCACCTAAAAACAGCGCCCCCAGCAACAGACCGGAAATGATGTACTCTGCTAATGAAAACATGGAATAGCATCAGCAGGAAATTACACATCCTGAATATGATACCGGACACAGGTTGAATACCGAAGGCCCACAGCCGTGTAGTTATGAGTCGGCAGCTGAGAGTAATGAAAACAGGCCACACAGAGGTCATTTTAACCACCAAAGAAGCGAGCTGCTGGCCGGCATGAAGCCCTGTTACTTCTGCTGTTGCTCTTCCTCTCTACTGTGTAATGTCGGCAATGCAGAGGGTTTCAGCCTGATTTTCTCCCGTGTTTTGAACCCCAGTTTGAAACCACGGAGTCGGCCGATATCCTACTGCTGGTGAAATCCTGCACAAATCTCACCCAAACCCGAAAAACTTTTGTTTGTTTTTTGTGCTGGAAATCTTCGTACACGATGTCCAGACAAACTGGAGTTTGAACAACCCCCACAAACAAGAGTTTACTATTTCCGAAAATGCAGAATCTCCTTAACGGCACTGCAGCAGAGTCTGTGTAAACAACCGATGAAGTCTCCGTCCTGCTACGTATTGCATCACGTGACTTTAAAGCCGCGCTTTCTTTAGGAAGCATCGTTTCCCCTTGATTTGAGACTTTGAAAACACTCCAGTTATTCTGAAATCCAGGAGAATAACCAGAGTTACTGTAAGACCTCAGAGAAGGATTTTCTAATAAAAAGAACATTAAAGTTGCTCTTTAACACCTGACAGTTTTAATTACTATTTTCTAAAACTAGTGTAAAGCTGCTGCTTTTTCTCTCATTTGTGGTCCACATACCTGGAGTTTGGGTTTTAAGAGAATCTGAAAGTGATGTAATGTCCTTAACAAATAGAAAACAAATCCAGCGAAAGACCAGACACAAGACCAGTTGATCCATCGACTGTTGGCCAAAGCTATGGAAGGCTGGCTGTCAAGAAGACACTCTTATTGGAAGTAAAACAGGAAGAAAAGGCTATGGAGGTATGCCCGAAATGACAAGAACTGAACTGATAACCAGTGGGAACAGGTCTGATGGCGTGACAAATCCTCCCCAGAGCCTGGGACCTCAACACTATTGAAGCAGTGGAGGGGTCATCTGGACAGAGAACAATTAAAAGGCAGCCAACATCCAAAGAAGAGCTTTGGAAAGTCCTTAAAGAAGCTTGAAGAACTACTTCTAAAGACTGCTTAAAGAAAAGACAAGAAAGCTCATTTAAGAAGGTTTAGACTGTTTAAAAATTGAGGAATGGATCGAGACTTTTGAACAGCACTGAATAATTAACCAAGATGTTTAACAATAAATTTATAGCATTATATTCTCTGAAATACTGCCACAAACTTTAACAAAATAAACAGTAAACCAGTTGACATTCATGCCACCATATTTTTGACATGAAGTAATTTAATTTGGTTGATTCTGAATGCCAACACGAGCTTGTATCAAAATGAGTTTCTCATCTCAGGTTGGTGGTTTTATTCATGGTGACTGAACTAATATCTGTTATTAATAAAGATGTATGGATAAGGAAGTTTTCATTCCTTTATAAATCACATTAAAGGGCAGATTAACATTTTGAGAAAGACCTTCTGAATGAAAAAAAGAAGACTTTTTGGCACATGATGCAATATGAATTTGTTGCTTTTAGAAGTGATCCAAAAGTCAGTTTAAATCACCTACTTGTTATCAAATGGATCAGATTACTTAATTGTAAACATCGCCTTTCTTTGCTCCATAACCTTCATCGTCAGGGGATGAAAAACATCTGTTTTCTCACGATGGACAAGAGACTTCAGAAAACACCTGCTCCATTATCGGACACCCTCAATGACAGGTGTCGTGCCTCAAGTCCTACAGCAGATTATTCGTTTCCCACTATCTTTGCAGCCTAAATATGCACACCTTCAAATAATACTACTACTAATAATAATAATAATAATAAAAAGACATGGACGTAAAGGACACTTAGGATGTTTTTACGTAGGTCAGATAGACAAGATTTTTTTTTTGGGGGGGGGGGGGGGGGGAGCAGCCCCCTCAAGGACAACAAGCTTCCCCTCCAGATCAGGACTCGTGCCTTTCAGGGAAGCGGA
>JBBBVU010000017.1:26099974-26124357 GCA_037177055.1 Atherinosoma microstoma
ATAATTTTCAAAACAATTAATAAAAAGAAAATGAAATAATATAAAAAAAATAAATAGCACAAATAATTTAAAAAATAAAAATATTTAAAAAATAATAAAATTAAATCTAAGGACTGTTCTTTTGGTTGCTTGTAACAGGATTAGTTCCATCACAGTCTCATTTAACTTCACATTTATGGTACAAAATCTACATATTTTGATCCAACAAAGATTCTCTTTTCCATTCTAACTATTCTAACTAATTGATATCCAGATTTCGCAGCATAATTCATGTGGATTTATGTGTGTGTGTACCTGTGCTGGCAGGAGCCAGTTTAGGAGGGGTGGGCTCTGTAGGAGTTGTTTTGCTGGTGCTGGGACTCAGCAGTTTCACGTAATTTGCTGGAAACCAACCAATCTGACGCTTCTTCCCTCGAGCCTGGATCAATAAGAACACATCAAACCATCAGATAAACATCGTTATTGGAAGGAATCCTGACATATTTATCTAAACAATTCTATTTTCTCTTTGATAGAAAACAATTAGCTGTGGTTTAAACATGTTTTCATGTGATACATCCTTAAAAATGAATCTTTCATGTGGCAGAGGTTTTGGTAAAATGACTAAAAATGGATATAGATCCTCGTTCACATCATTAATTCTTTACATGTTAAGAAAAAAGCATGATGTGTTCTCATATATTTCTTGTTTGTGTACCTGGAGCTCACCCTCCCACCAGCCCCCTGGGTTCTTTTTCCTGATGAGGATGAGCTGCCCTGGAGCTAACGTCAGCTGCTCTGCTCCTGTTGCACTGTAGGGGGCGATCACCTGAGCGATCTCTGCAAAAGGAAAGGACATGAAGAAGAAGATGTGGTTGACTCTGCTTCAGGAACTTTCAGAGTCTAAACACAAATCAATCAAACTCTTTTCAGCTCTTTTACTTTCATTTAAAGACATTTAAAGACAGATGTGTGAATTAAATGATGGTATTTGGTGTGATTCAGCAGGACAACTGATGTTTCAAGCATCGGAAATATAGTTCAAGGCTGCAAAAGTAACAGAGAAATATAAAGTAAGTAAAGACTCACCTGGTTTTTTCCCGAGACTTCCCGTCTTTCCTGCTGGTCCCAGTGACTACAGACAGAAAAAGTGTCAGCACAAAGATATTTGTCCTTATCCATTAAAGACTCACTGATGGGAAATGAGCTCTCACCTCTGACGCCGAATCGCGTGGTTTGACGTAGTTGGACGGAAAGACTCCGGTCTTTCCTCCCACCACGCCCGTCCACCAATCTCCTTCTTTTCTGGTCACCACGACGAGGTCTCCTTGCTGGAAGCTCAGGTCCCCCTGTTCGTTGCTCTCGTAGGTGTACATGGCGATATATTCTGTAAGAAGCAGGAGTTCCAGTCAGTGACAGATATCCAGATATGTTTTAAAAACTGTTCACGTGTTCTGTACATGTTGGTGTGCGTTACCTTCTCCAGAGTCTGAGGGTTTTGTTGGAGAAGGGGAGGGACGTTTTCCGTTGGGGGGGCTTTCTGATATTCCAGATTCACTAAGACGGACGGGAACAAAAAACAAAACAAAGAAAATTCTTCATAAATAAAAGAAAACTCTGATAACATTTCAGCATGAAAGTGATGTAATCTATACACAAGAACTGGCAGATGATTGGCTTTCTAAGGTAGCACATATTTTATATTAGAAAATGTTTTTAATAAAACAGGGCTCAGACTAACATATTTAAACAGAGAGCCAATGAACTAAATAGTTTTCCTTGTAAATTGTAGACCGGGAAAGTGGTATGTGGAATTTACAGAACAACATCTTTATCTTATAAACTTGTGGAGCATTTCAGGTTGGATAGTTTCCTCTAAAACCTGAGATCAGCTGCTGATTCCACAGTTTATCATAATCTAGAATTCTATTCTATCGTGTCATATTATAGAAGAATCAGAGTGCCATGTAAAACACTGAGGTGCCAAAGAGTACACAGCCTGAGGCTCTTTTAATAGCTTAAAAACAGTGTAAATGTAGTTTTATGCTGGTGACGTCTTCCAGCTCGGTGTTGTGAACCAATGAGGAGAGGAGCTGTGTGAAGCTGGAAGCCACCAGCAGGAGGCAAAGACGACGCTGTTGGTACAGATAATACATTATACAAATATCATACTAGGGCCATATGAAATCTGTTTTCATTTTTCCTACCCCCCCCACCCCACCCATTTCTGTTTTATTATGTGACCTAACTCTTTCCAGGGGAATGTGTCTAATCATGTGGTAGGTGTATAAAATGTAAACTGTTCAATGGGAAAAGTCCCAAGAATCCTATTTTTTTCTTATAAGAAGACTTTTCTTTTTTTTTTAGCTCTTTGAGGTCAGATTGAGATTGAAACCTGGGCATCAAGGAGCTGCAGCCGGCTGCTCATATCAAACACACGGTGAGTTTTCTGTTTTCTGCCGATGGGCCTCCTCGTTTGTCAGCCAGTCTCAACCTAAAGCTTCACCAGAAACGGATTCAGCTTTTTCTTTTTTTCCTGAAGCCACATAGTGCTCAATTTCTCAATTTTATTGGACATCTTAGGTGTTTCTGCCGGCCTCTTAACCACTGCTGAACTTCTGGGGGAAACTTGAGCCCCGTCAGTTCAGGTGACGTCACCCAGACGGGAGGCTACAAAAAACCTTTTGAAAACCTTTCAACTTTTGACCAGCTTTTCTTGTTCATGTGGCTCAGGCACCCCATAAAAGACTCTTAAACTGGTGGGGATAACAGATCCCACCCAACATATGAGCAAATTCAACAGTATTCCACATTTTACAATTGATTAAATGTCAAACTCAGAGTTTCTGCTCATGTTTTTTTGCATTGTGGAAATCATAGGAACCAAAGTATCAAAAAATAATTAACTGATATACATTTTTTGTATCAATTAGTATCTGAGAATCAATCTTAAATAAATAAAAAAAAGAGTCGTTTTGTTAAACTGGAGACTGAAACAAGTTACTTTGTGTGACTGGAACTGTGACAGTGGGTCATTTTTACTGAACAGAAGGAGGAGCTGGTGTTACTGTCTCACTGATGTCTAACTGTTGAACCTACACAGGGTTTTTGCTGCGCGCTGCAGCACCAGTTGCAGCACCAGTTGGCGTCATGTTGGCTGAGATGAGCTTGACGTAACTTTTGGGGAACCAGCCTCTTTGTCCGGTCTGAAGTTCACCCAACCACCACATGTCCTGCTGCTCCAGTACAGTTATTATCTGTATTAAAACATTCAAACGATCAGATAAAAGCAGAATAAAAACAACAGGAGATGCGAGTTAAAAACACGAGTAATCATTTGATTTCTACCTCATTTTTGTTGAAGTTGAGGTGGTTGTCCTTTTTGGCTCTCCAGGGATACAAAGCCTGGGCCTGAAGACCTTCGACCTTCTCCCCCTGACAAGCAGAGCATTACAGTCAACATCAAAGCTCAGCAGGATTTTAACTAAAGAAACATTATAGTTGTACTACCTGTCCTAGAACAGGAGAAGGAGAGGAGCCCGTTGTCATGGTGGCAGGTGTAAAGGCGGAGCGTTGCCGTAGCTGTGCAGAGGGAACGCTTAGAGATGGGTTCTGATTGGCTGAAGAGGTTGGCCATGCGTCCCATCCCTCACTGTCCGACTGGCTGGTTGTGTTCGAGGGCCAACTGGAAATAAACACAAACAAGATGTAGATGATCAGAGTACAGGTTTGTGTCCGATGAGGATTTGTGGTTGGCTCGGTTACAACAGCCGGACTTACGTAGTGCTGAAGTCGGCCCAGTTACTGTTGGCAGATGATGTAGAGGAGGCTGTGTGTCCAGGGGCTGGAGGGGGCGTGGATAACGGCTGCTGGGCTGAGGTGGGTGGGGCTGATGCTGTGGAACGCAGGCTGACTGGCGCTTCGCTGTCGGGTATCCGTTCTGCATAATTAGCCGGAAACCAACCGGTCCGGCCCCGGAGCTCACCCCCCAGCCAACCGGGCTCGCCGGTTTGGGACTCATCCACCTGGTGAAGCAAAGGAGCAGGATTAGAAAAAAGCCGAAGCATATGAGGTACTCTGATACTTGCTCTAAAAGATTTAAACTCGCATCAGAGTCATGGTAGATTAGAATGGTGATGGAAGCAACAGGTGACATTCGCTACAGGTGCAGCGGTTTACTCCAGGAAGTAAACTGAACTAATCTGCAGTCACGGAAGGAGGATCATAAAAGGTATATGATAAATCTCTAACACTTGACACGTGTAGCTATCCCACATACACTCATAAACAAGAATCCTGCCATCACTATGAACCTGCATGTAGTCAGTAATCAGCAATAAAATTGAAGTTTTAAGTTATTTCCCAAAATATTGTAAAACTGACAGATGTTACAGTCATTGCAAAGTTAAACCTGCCAAGCGAAGTGACCTGATGACTAATATGTTACTGAGGAATGTATCATGTTTAATCATAAGTATGGATAAACGGCCAGATGGGCAATCTTAATTTGTGTGGCTTATTTATGGAGTTGTTAATGGTAACAATACTTTGTTTTTCACAAAACAGTTTAAGCGGAGAAAGCCTTTGTTTATAGTTTGAGTTCCAACTGTGAAGCTTTGCATTTCTCAACCACTACAGTGATGTGCAAAAGTCTTGAGTCACCCCTGATTATTTTATGCATCACCTGGAGTGCAGCCATTTGCTGACACGTGTACAAGAATAAATGGAAATACAGTATATAAAAAGGAAAAAACAAGAGTTTGTACAACTCGGGTGAACTTGAAGTCAATATTTAGTTTTTTTGGGTATTTTTTAAGCTACCCCGTTTGTGATGGATCAGCTGAAGGTTAAGATGCATCTCTCAGGTCCTGTCTCAGCTCTTTTGCTGGATTTGTTCCTGTTTCTGGAGAACATCCCTTTTCAGATCTTGTACATCAGCTGTAGATAGATTTTAAGGTCTGACTCTTCTTCTTTTGTCCTCTACTTGCTCAGTTTCCTCACACCATGGAGAGATATGTCACGTTTGCAACCGATATCTCTTTGGGAATCACTTTGTTGGTGTAAAAAATACAATTTAATATTATCTTTCTTTGCCATTTTTCAGAGATGCACCTAAGAAAAAGGGAACAAATGATGTGTCAGTAACAGAGAACTTAAATATATGGTTTAAAATGGGTTCTTTGCCAAGTCTGTGGACACAACAGTGGATCATGCCTTAGGCTAGGCGCCGTTTTATGCTTGAATGATTCACAGGTTGTGTGAAATGGCTTAAAAACAAACAAAACAAACCCCATTCCTCTGACAGTCAGGTGCAAGGAGTGGAGGGAAAATGAGAACAAAAACAGCCAATGTCCAAAGAAGATTGGCTATCTTTTATTCTGGTTCTGAATACAATGACCTTTTTAACATTTTAGATGTTTTATTTTTTTACTCTGTTTTGATTATTTATTTTACCTACATATTTACTTTATCTACTTATTCCTCATACATATTTTTACTTTCATTATTCGATTTTGATGTTTTTAAATTGTCCAATATCATTTTTAGGTCTCTGGTTTTTCCTCACATAGTTCTTCCTCTGGTGTGTGAGTGGGTGGGTTGGGCTGACTTGTTGGCATAGAAACCTTTTTTTTGCACAGCCCTTTGAGCTGCTTTACGTATAAAAAGTGTTATATTGATTGAAGAAATAAAAAAGCCTGGCGAACTACTGCTTAAAACCACTTTATGATTTTAAGCCAGTTAAGGAGATGAGGGGTGGCTCAACACGTTTGCAGAATACTGAATGAAAAGAAAAAAAAAAAGCATAAACTGATCGGACTGTGATGACTTCATGACATTCATCCACTGCCAAATGAATGAACGTGAAGATGACATGAAATGGACCAATGGCAGCAAGTGGTTTGGCTTGTGATTGGTGGAGGGACAACACTGCACTGGGCGGGGGGCAAGAACTTACCCATTCCCCCTTCACCTTCAGTTTGCACAGCAGAAGAGAAAAGAAACAGTTAAAAGAAACAGCCATTCATGCACAAGCACCCCCCCAAATCTATCCAGTCCACACACCAACGCTAGTCTTTATGTGTTGCAGGGTGTATGGATGCTAAAGTTTAATGCATAGCACATACCATGATTACATCTCCAGGGGTGATACTGATCTCATCGTGGCTGCGAGCATCAAATGGATAAAGAGCCCTGAAGTAGACCACCTTCACTGGCGGCTGCTGCTGGTCGAAGCTGCTGACTGATGCCTTCTGGTCAAACAGACTGAGACCCGGAGTCTTCTCCGCTGTAAAAAAAAAACATAAAGACAGAAATATAACAATAAAGATTTAAGTTACATCTAAACCAGAAGTACCAGAGTCCAGCTGCACAAGGCACAAACGGTCCAATCCAGTCTCGACCAGTTAAAGCAAATAGGATTTTTCCAACAAATAGCTGAGATGCATTTTTGTTTTTTCCTGCTCAGCACATGGCTGAAGGGTTTTTAGTCAAATTTATAAACATGATGTAGAAGTACATCATGTTTATGTTCCACTTGACAGATCAAATGAGATGAGAAGCTGATGAAAGCCATCATAACTCGAATATAACTGAATGACTTTTAGACAGTTTTACTTGTTGATTCATGTGTTTATCTTTATAATCCATCTTGTTTATATTTCATTGCTCTACGTGGTCATATGAAGGACTTAATTTTTGGTGTGTGGGATATCTCTGCTCCTGAGCTGGAGTACAAAGAAATAAATGATATCCATGGAAACTGCTGATTCTTTCACGGGAAAACTCACAATTTTACGCAACTAGGGATCCTTTTCTGTACTATATCCTTATACGAGTCCCACAGCTGAGCCTCAAGAGTTACACTTAAGGAGAAAACTTGAGGTGTTTTGTGGAACTGGGTCTGTTCTTTCCAGGGACTTGAAGGCACCTTACTTGATGGTTTGCAGTTTCAGTGTATTCCAGTCTTGGAAGAATTACTTTAATAACATGGCTGGATGTTTGGGACAAAATGTAACAGGTAACATCATTCAGACACTCTGGAAGGCAGTATGCACAATCATCAGTAAAACTAAAGGTAAACAAGTGCCAGTAAATCCACCACTGTGTTTGCTCAGAAGTCTTCCCCACTCTTTCAAACAACTGGTGACATTACCCATATTTATACTTTTAATGCTGGCAAGAGAAACTATTCTAGTAAAAGCAGATTGAAACTCCCTCTATCTCCAAATGGAATTCAATGATCTAAGAAGTTCTGACTTCAATAAAGGTAGGATATTATGTTGATGGACAGACTGATGTTTTTCTGCAGAAATGGATGAATGGTTGGTTTTTGTTCTGTTGTGCATTAACCAGTCTTTAGTTGTTTTGTGATATTTAATCTAAAATTAAAGTTATCACAGTACAAGCACAGAGCAGTCAGACGGGTCAGAAGTGAATCCCTTCTTACGGAATTCTGCAGAGATCTGAGTGGTTTTATTTTAGCTTTATAACTATATCTGTAAAACAATCCACACACACACACGTTGGTAGTAACACACCTGGTGAAGTCCAGGGGTCAGACGATTGGCTGAACAGCTTGTTGAGTTTATCTTGCACGTCTTTCTTGCCTCTGTCTTCATCCTCCTTTTCTTCTATTGTTCCGGCCCCCTTCCTGCCCTCTTCCTCCTCCTCTATCGCCCTCTTCTTCCTCTCCTCCTCTTCCTGAGTCACTCTGTTTAGCCAGGCGTGCGGCGCAGAGATGGAGGCGGGGCTAGGAGCTTTAGTCATGGAACTTCCTGCTTCGTCCCTCCAGGCTGGACCCTCCTCTGACGACAGCCTACAAGTTGAAGGCAGGAGAAGAAAAATCTCATCAACTTATTTTCGTTTAAAACTTTTTTCTGTTAGAATATTGATTTTTTTTTTTTTTAAAAAGCACTTTTCATCATGCTTCTAGGATCATCTTTATGACGTCGGTTTCGTTCTTACCCACTCTCCTGCAGCTCGGCAGACTTTCTCTCGCTCGGGGTGTGCATGTGAGAGTGTGTGTGTATCTGTGTGTGTGCATCTCCCTCCAGATCCTTCTGTTTATGCCTCTGCTGCCGGTTGTGGATCTCCCGCAGCTCCTGCAAAGCATCATGGGATATAGGAAGGAACAGCGATAAGGAGGAAGTGGGATCAGAGGGCTGGTTGCTACGGGTTACCATTGACAACAAACAATTACAACAACACCAGCAGCAGCAGCAAGATTGCATTAGTCAGGTGATTGAGGCAAGCTCCGCCCCTGAAACTGTCAATGGGCCAACTGACATCCTTGCTGGTAACCATGGTAACCATTGCCTTTTCTCTCCCCCCCCCGCCCCACAGGCAAAAGGTATTCTCCATTTCTTTTTTGGAGTTTTCTTTGAGTAATTTAAACATATTTCTTGGTTTATGATTCAGGATGTTGTGTGCAGGTTGATAACGTCATCCGAGGCTCTTTTTTAAGCCTATATCATTAACAAAAAACAAAAAAACAAACCTTTAAAGCAAACTATTCAAAAATACATAATTGGATTTAGGTGATTGTGTACAAAGGATTTCAGAAAATATCAAGTGAAAAAAACCAAAACCAAAACTTCCGTTTGTCTTATCAGCCAATTTGCCATTGTGATGCTTTAATTCCAGCTATATGGACGAATATACGTGCTGACAAGTCAGACGCATTCAAACCAAACTGTTTGTGAAACTGCAGCTTCGGGCAAAGTTGGACAAGATATCTAACAAACATGCAAGATCATTTTGTATCATGCATGTTTGTCTGTGCGGCAGTGGCTCAGGTAGTGGGGCATGTCGTCCAACAATCCGAAGGTTGTCAGTTCGAATCCCACTCCCGCCCCCAATCAACCTTCGTTGTGTCCTTGGCCAAGACCCCTTACCTCCAGTGTTAGCATCATCATTAGCATCTGCTAAATTACTTTGTAATGCTGGAGCTGTAAAGCTGTAAACCAGGCACAGCTCCAATTCAATACAAATAAAGATGAATTGAATTGAATTGGAGCTGTGCCTGGTTTACAGCTGTCAGCTAAGGTGAGAAAAAGTCCAATTCAACTAGTTCCAAAAGCTCATTTATGCTCCTCAAACTTGTACATCTATTAGTTTGTCTTTAAAATAACTTCTTGTGACTCACGGTATGATTTCTCTCAGTTATTCAGTGAAACAGAATCTATGAATGTGCTAATTTGAAGACCAGCCAGCAGAAGATAACGCCTGCCTCGTCTAGTCTGCCTCCATTAATGTTATGTTTAACTCTTCTAACATTGGGGTGATTCAGCCCTAATTGTTTGAAGCAGCTCGAAATTCTTAGGAAAAGGAAAGTAAATTACACAAGGTCAAACAGATGTGGAAGCCACAAAATGTTAATATATTTTATTATGGCTTTCAACAATATAAGAACAGCTCATTCCAGGCGTGGGCTCCCCCAGCTGGCAGCTTTAAACGGCTCATCCAATCATTAACTAGGTTAATGATTGGCTACCAAGGATAACAAGGTTAAAAACCGGATTTTTAGCTAGGAGGAAGTCCGGGTTCAAAGAGCAGCTGGTGAATTGCTAGTAAAAAAATGTGTTAGGAAGAATGAGGGGGAACCATCTGTCTAACTGCAGTGACTTTCGCTCCATCCCAACTTATCTTAGAAATCCAGTGCAGATTGAAAGTGCGGATGGCCTATCCTTTTCCCAGTTTACACAAAACAAAGTCTTGTTTTAATTCTAATGGCTGCAGCAAATAAACGGGGGCCTAAAAAAGCTCCAGGCATTGGTCGTGTCGGTGGGGCGGAGCTTGCACGAGGCACTCGCTGTGTTTGCAGGATTGGTTAGAAGGAGTAAAAAAAAAAAAAAAAAAAGGACGGGGATGGGGGGGGCAATGGTAGAGGGGAAGTCGGGGGGGATGCAGTTCTGTGTAGTCATGACAACCAGCTGTGCCATTAGAAAACACACTGTGTTACTATAACAACACAAGGCAGCTGTCGTGTTTCAGCCAAACAGCCGTAACATGAGGAAACCCTGAGAAACAAGCAAACCAGTCAGAGAGATGAGACCGACAGAGGACGCAAAACACAACTGTGGAGAGACAGAAGACTCCAAACCACCTGAAACAGGAAGTGGAGGAGATATGACACGACACAAGGACATACACGAACATTCACACATTCATCCACATAAAGTCTGGTTTATCAGCATTTTATCCGGTTACTAGCTTGGTGTCTGGCTGAAACATCACTGGGTAGCATTCAGGCTGTGGCATCACGGTACAGTGTAGTAATCTTATTAACCTGCTAACCTGGCCTACAGTGTTAGCTATGGGAGCAGAGAGCCAGCCGGATAAATAGTGAGCTGACACCAGCTTGGCAGGGGAACAGATGGGGGTGGCTAAAAGATAGAAAGAGAAGAAGAAATGAAAGGAAAAAATGAGTATTCAGGAAAGAGGAGAAAAGGGAAGATAGAGAGCAGGGGTTGAGGGGAAAGCTGCTCTGTTGCGTGGACCTTTATAATGTAGTCTAGCCGAGCCAGACACACTCTGACGGCAGAGACACACTCCTGCAGCTGTCCCTGCTCCTGGTGCTGAAACACATACATACACACATATATATATACACACACAAACACACAGGATGCAACAGACACACACACAAAAAGTTAATGTTTTAGTCCATATTTACACTTTAACCAATGAAGGTGTAATGTGGACGTATTGTCAACAGTTTTTAGGAGCCTAACTGATTCAGAGCACTATGTAATGGTTCTGCTGGTGATATGACAGTTTGAGTTTAGTTTAAATGTTACCACAAATACATGGTTTATTTATTTATTTGGTTGCACGGTCACAACTGATTTCAAACTCCTTTTAAACCAGCTAAAAAAAATGAAGTAGTTTTTTTATCTCAGATATCAAACAAGAAGTGTGTATGAGTACTTCCTGACTCATGTAAGTAGGCTGTGGTGACTCACTGATCAGGTCTGTGCTGGAATAAATGAAGGTGCAGTCAGCTAAAATAGTTTTGCATGCTTTTTAAGGAACTTTTGCTGCACCTATCTCCTTTTGAGCTGTACTAAAGTCTTAAATCTAAAAAAAAAGAGTGCACTTTCTTTTGCACATGACTGCACGTATATCTCCAGGAATATTTTCTCTAAACCGTTCATATTCCCAACAAAGCATTAACTGAGGATTAATGGTGAGTATGGCGTGCCTCTTCGTCAGAGATGCTGCCATCTCTGACATGTGAGATTACAACTGACAGAATGACAGAATCAGTACATTAGGGGGTGAGTGTGTCTAATTACTAACAATTACCGTTGGGTCTCTACTGGCTGCAACACATTAATCGTAGAACATGAAATCCACTTACATAACATCCCACAACAAGCTTGTTGTCTGTTTCGTTGGTGTTAAAGATGTGAAAGCGCTCTAACGTGACTGCAGGTTAGTAGTTTGATCAAAAGAAGATCAGTGTTGTGCTTAGAACTAATTTAGTTATAAAGCAGAGCCAATCCGAATGTAAAAAATGCTCTTTGCTCCAGGTTTGCCATCAACAGCAGAATGCTCTTAATATAATCTGACATCTTTCATGACGAGGTACATCCCAGCTGCAGTACCATCCCAGTCCAGCAGTGGCAGTGTGCTCTACCTGTCTCCCTGTCTCTTCCTCCTGAAGCTGGCGTCGCAGGGCTTCTATCCTGGCACAGTGGTTGGCATAGAACTCACACAGAGACTGGCATGGGTGCAAAAGGCCAGTGTAGGAGATAAATAAAAAGGAGTAGAAAATATAGAAGGAGGGGTTTATTATATGGATTAAACAAAGAATAAGACAGGGAGAAAATGAATGTGTGAAGCAGAAACAAAATACAGACAATGACAGCGAGTAGCAGAAAAGGGGCAGAAGAAGCATCACAGATGAAAAAGTCCCAGCGGGTACGGAGGACAGAAGAGGCACAGCAGTGCGACGAGAGAAGATTTCAGGGACAGGAAGTGGTGCAGAGGAGGGTGGAGGGAAGGATAGTCAAATATTGTTCACGTCTCAGTGGTCTGTGCCTCTGTTTTTACAAAGAATTGTACCACTGAGACATGGATGAAATGGGTACTAACTGTTATCCACACTGCTGGTCCTGTTTGCTGCTCTGCTTTCCCACATCATTGTGTAATGCTGTCTATACTGAGCCAAACAGAGAGCCAACTGATAAGATTAGCCATCAGAAAATCAGTTTATTGTGGTCTGCGTTGTCTCTGTTAATCTCCCTTCCTCCTTGTCCTTGTCATTCTCCTCTCCTCCGTGTTGAAACGGACCACGGGAATGATTCTGTTGTCTTTGACCTGTCTCAATGTCCTGGATTAATCACAGACAAAAAACAAAAACAAAAAAGGGCTCCAGGAAACAGACATGCTGCTGTGAACCTGTGCCAAAGGATTAAAGTCCTTCCTTGGCTAAACCTACATGAAGCAACTGACTGGATATCTGTGCACAGCTCTCTATTTCCACTAATAATGATAGTAGAACTAAGGCATCAACATGAATATGCACACTAATGCAGTACTCAGATATAAAAATGAAAACTTTCAATGTGTCAGTAAACACCTAAACTGGGAGAATGGATGTTATGAAGATGGGACAGGACATAATTTAAGAATTCATTATGAAAAACAATTAATGTGTTAGCAAGCTAGTTGATTAGTCAATTAAGTTTATGTATCAAACTAAACAGCAAACATGCCACAAATTTGTTTTTATTTTACACGAACATAAAAAAAATCCTACTTCAAGTATTAAAAATAAGAAACAGAATATCTAGAGATGCACCGATTGATGAATGGCTGAGTCCAGATTTCGTTTTTTTGTGATTAATAACAAACATACAGACATCATTTGATGCAGTTTGGCAAGTTCGAGCTTCTGCAGACTAATAAAATATATGAGAAAATGGTTGAGAAAATCTCTAAATGTTCGGGGACTTTAATGAAGAAGCTTTAGAGTAATCAGATTTTGTTTAAGGCTGCGTAAACATTCCCTTCACAGGTGCTTTGATCATTTCATCATTCTCTAAAATAAGTGATTGGTTTGTAGGTGATGCTTTTACATTTGTCGATCTCTAACTCTAAGTTGCCATGGTGATATACCACAGAGAGAAGTGATCCATCTTCATGATGAAACTTAAGTGTCATCACTGAGACACATATCCTGCTTGGTGGTACAGGCCGCTCCAGATCATCAGATACTGTGTGGCTGGCCACTAGTCAGGCTAAAAATTGTCTATCAATTGGTGCATCTCTAGCTATATTCTATGAGATGAAGTGTTAGGGTAGTTTTTTTTTGTTTATCTTAGTGTCAGAAGATCCACTTGAGAGATTTTGAAAGTTAAGCACTTCCAATAAAATATTGTCTGTTAAATAGTAGAAATTAAACCGAGAAGGGTGAGTTTTTAAACATAATTTCATAAGAGAATCCCTAGAAGAAGGAAGCTACCACCCTCCCACTTCAATTCAATCTACACACTCAATGTGTGTTTTCCTGGCAGAAAAACAAAAAAAACATATTAAAAAGTATTACATTATATGACTACACATGAGAAAAAGTCATGAGTTATATTGGATAATTTTCTGACACTTTTACAAGCTTGAGAAATGTTTTATAAAGGATTAACAAGAGTGAACCTTGTGTTCATGCACAACCTAATAAATGCTTTGCTCTCTTGTTGTCCTGCAATGATATGCTGTGAATTTACCTTTAGTTGTGTGTTGAAAGCGTCTATTTCCAGCAATTTGGCCCTGGTTTCTCGCTCCACAGCATCGAGCTGCTCTCTGAGCTGCTGTCTGCTGCTTTCTTTCTGCTCAATAGCCTTCTGCAGAGATGAAAGACTGTCGCCTAAATGCACAAAGACAGCATGAGACTGCATCAGTTTAGTCAGATACACTTAGATCTACTCAGGCAGTAAATAGTAAGACTGTTATTCTGTAATTCGACTTTCTCACAACAGTTTTTGTGAAACAAAGGGTTCCATATTTGAAACCATGATGCAATCTCAACTGCATCCAAAAATCTAACATCATGACATGTATGTGCATCATATATGTAGTACTCACGGTGCAAACTGTTCTGCTGAACCTGTTTTAACTGGTCATTCAGAGTCTGTTTATCTGGAATAAGCCTCCCCAGCCAATGTTGTGAGTCCTGCGTAGAAGCAGAAGACGGAGGACAAATTTACCAGCAAAAATAATGACAGGTTATTTATAACAATTACCATTGTATTTAACAACGTAGTGGAAATTAAGGTGACACTAGTCCGTCTCATCAGTGTGTTTTACGTACCTGCAGCTGCTGTTGCAGCAATGTGATTTCAGCAATCCGTGTTTCTCTGGTCTGGTTGGTCTGCTCCACTTCTCTCCGCTGAGCCGACAGACGAAACCGAACATCCTTCAGTTTGCCCTCCAACTGCATCTTCTTATCATTCTAAAGAGCAGGATATAGGAATTTGAATATATACTATATAAAATATGGTTGAAAACAGAGAGGCAAGTCTCTATTTACTTCTCATGGTAGCTTAGTTTCAATACTGTAAACACTCATCTCAGTCCATATGTTTGCCTCACTGAAACATCTTTTTAAGATCCTGATACTCTCTTTTAATGGAATTTCTTAATATTCTAAGTGCATTAAATTGAGTGTGTTCTCTCCTCTCTGTCCTGCTACAAACATGTTTGAGTGAGACACAACCTCTCAGTTCATCCATGAACTAACTCTGAAAAGATTATGAGAAAGCATGACTGATAGCTGTTCCTCATCGGATAGAAAAGAACCTTTGAAGAGTCCATTCACCAGTTTAAGAGTCCATTCACCAGTTTGAAGAGTCCATTCACCAGTTAATGCCACAAACACATTCATCAGTTTCCAGAAGACTTCCATCTTAATCTAGAAACAGCAAGCTAATCTCTCAATGGCTCCATCCTAAGGCTGCAGTTTTTAGTTAGAAGCATGGTCAAGGCACAGACATTATTCGCAACTGTGTGTGGTTTAGATTTTTTCTCTAATTATTTACTTTTAAAAAAAAAAGAAAGCTTTTTGGCACCAGTGGCCTTTATCTTGACAGCAGCTTGTCTCAGAAAGATGATGTCATCCACAGGGTTTTTAACCCGTAAACCCAACAGGCCAGTATTTAAACCTGGGCCAGCTACCCTGTCGACCTGTTCAGTGGCCCATGAGGTGTTTTTCTTTTTTTTAATTAAACTTCTGATAAGAATGAAGAAGTTATTTCACATTTATTCTTTATAGATGAGCATTCACCTCTTTATGGTACCGTTAAGTACTACGGTTGACCTACTGAGCATGCAGGTCTCTATGTTGGAATTCCTCTGCAGCTTAAAGCAGTTTGCTTTGGCAACATGTAATGATGCATGTTGACAGTAGAGATGGAAGCTATTCAGCTTTCCAAATGTGACTCCATTTTTCTGATAAGCGCGATATTCCCATGTTTACTGTGTATATGCAGCTTTGGGATTAGACGTGGACTTTTTTTAATTACCAGAGCTTCCAATTCAAACTCCAGGGTTTTCTTCCTGGCCTTGAGCAGAACAATGCTCTCCTGCTCTCTGTTTCTTTGAGTCAGAAGCTCCTGCCGACGTTGCCGCTCCCACTCCAGCTGACGCTGGCGCTCCAATTCCCGTTTAGCTGCCTGGAACACAGACACAAAAAGGTTTCGTTTCATTTCACAACACAGCATAGCAGCTTAAAACTGTGCAAATAAATTACACAAGACTGAACTATTACAGCGTATTACATTGAAATATTACGCGACATTTTACGCAACTAATCATCTTCTCCAGGCTGTAAATCTGGCTGTTTACTGTAAACATTCAGATTTAGTGGGTTGTGAGGGATCTCCAAGTCATCTGCAGCAGATGTAATTACAAGTCTGCAGCACATGAACTTCAGCTCAACCACAGCTCTTCATCTAAATGCAGATACCTGGTAATCACTGTACTCCTCTACATACCTCTCTCCTCTCAATCTCTTTACGTCTCTCCTCCTCTCGCTGCCTCTCCAGCTCTCTTTGCTTCTCAAGTTGTTTTTCAAGTTCCTGCTGTCGTCTTCTTTCTTGCTCCAGACGCTCGCGTTCCTGAAATACAAAACACCTTTATTTGTTATGTTCCTCCTAGTTTCAACACTAAATGTAAATAACTTATGTCTGTTACACTGAAAGTGTGTTTTACATAATTCTATAAATGTCACACACCATTAGCAATTCAAATTGTGCAAACTGTGTGGAAAGGAGAAATCAGTATGACCTCTGCAGCCTACCTTCCTCTCCTGTTCCTCTCTCTCCAGCGCTGCCAGCCTTTCCTGCTCTTTCCTCTGCTGCTCCTGCAGGGCCTGACGTCTCTTCTCCAACTCCAGGTTCCCTCGTTCAAAGTTTTCCCTCTTCTTATCCTCAAATGTCACTGTGATCACAACAGTGAGAAAGTACAAAGTAATTGTCATGGGCAGATTTGCTATATTTTGACAAGAGAAACAGAAATTGAGGGCAACTATGGTTCTTTCATTAGTACTGAGAATAGAGAAAAATGCAAATAAACTATTTTCTTTGTTTTACTGAGGCAATTTGCACGTTGAGAAATATGCAAAGACGCTCTGTCTACTGAAAAGACTTCTGTCAGCATACTGAACGCTGTTCTGTGCCACATATATCACTAAAAAAGCAGCTGTCTCCACATCATGTACACAGGTCATATTTTCCAAAATACAAAAACCTTATTTAAACAATATCCCGAAAATGAGATTTAATGTTTCAATGGGATTAACTGTACAAATAAAGATTAAAGAAAGAAAAAAAAACATGCTGAGACAGAAGATTCTGGTAAGTCCTCAGCAGTTAAATGAGAGAAAAACAAAGTTACACAAACTTTGTCTCAAATAAAGAAACCTTAAGCATCTATGCTAATCTACATTGTGCTTTCAATATACAATAAACAGTACTACTCCACAGAAATGTTTCCCCAGCAACAGAATCCTCCCCAAAAAATCGGGAATGATCTTTCCAAAACTCAAAAAAAAAGAAATCCCAGTCAGCCAGATTTTCATTGACTGGTCTGAAGTGACTAATATAGACTTTGAAGGTCTACGCTGCTCATGGCTGTTACATACAGAACTGCGGTCAACATCCATGTGGGGGAAATGGAGAGAGCTCTTTTCAAGAATTACTTTCATTTACGGGAACATCTGGGATGTTATATCATATGCGGGAAGATGCAGGTCAGTCACGTAAGTTTACAGTTTGCAGACTGGAAACAGCTGGCGGGTCATATCATTCTAATCTTTGCCAGGTCAGCAGTGATTCACAAAATGTTTTCCTTCCTTTTAATGTGCATCCCGTCATATTTCAAACAGGCAAAAACCCCTTCAAATGAGTTGATGAACTATTTTGCATCTTTATGGAGCCCTCCGTCATTTTTGGCAATTTTCACATCCAATAGTCGGCCGGACTTGGTATGAATGGGGACTCAGTTGTGCGTTGAAACATTCAGACAGTCCAAGTTTTGCTTTCACAATACACTTAGTCAAATTAACGGAGCATTTACAATAATGTATTCGCCTCCTCGCGTGAGGCGGCACCGCACCAAGAATTACTGAAGACGACAAACAACAAACAAGAAAACTTGCTGATCTGTTGGTGAATGCAGGACAACCTCCGTTTCTGCCACTTAAGTTTAAATCTGCTTCCTGATTTTTGTTCAATTGATGCGAACCGAGACCTACATCTTTAGATGCACCAGAGTTCGCTTATTTGTTGCACATTAGAGTTCAGTTGCACACACACACATCCCCAAACAATTAGTTTATAAAGTGTAAACTAACCTGGTAATTTCTTATCTTGGCTGCTCTCAGTCTCCTCCTCGATCTCCTCCTGGACGCTCTTTTGGTCTGACTGAACACTGTCGCTTCGCACACGCCTTTTATGACATAGTTACAAATATACAAACAATCAATACGCAGATGTGTCATGAAATGAAAAGCATTTTTGGGAACTATCACACTACTATGTATTTACTGCATGTAAGCCAAACTAATCAGGTTATTTATCTGAATATTTACCTGAAGGTAGGTGGGAGGTAATCTGGTGGTAACACAGGAGGCAGCGGTAACCCTGACATAGCCATATCTATGAGGTGCATAGCCAAAATAAACTCCTCAGCTGTTAGCTTTCCATCCTGGTCGATGTCCGATAAACTCCTAATGGAGAAACAATGGAACAAATTCTATATTTGAAGGACGCATTTCTTAAGTTTCTTATATTAAATGAAAAAACATTTAAAATAATTTTTTTATTTAAGGCACTGACCATATCGTGGCCAGTTGAGTCTGAGGAAGACTGGACTGCATCAGGATAGTGCGAGCCTGGGGACCTGAACAACAGACATGCATGAAAGAAGCACATTGAAAGGCACTAACAGAAATGTAGTAAAAAAAAAAAGAAGAAAAAAAAAGTAACATGTTAGTATGTGTTGAAGTACCAGTTAGGTGTCCGCTCATCATCTTGTCATGGGAGTTGAAAAGCTGTCTGTATTTCAGCCTGGAGGACTGAGGAACGGCCCAATCGGGAGGAGGCAGAGCGCTGAGATAAGGAACAGAGTGAAGTTTTGTCATTTATAGAAAATGAAAAAGATTACCTTAGATAAAGAAATGCATTAAATAAAAAGGATGCAACTTAAAAATAATAATAATTTGAGCAGATGATAATCAGGTAAAAGGACAGCCATCTTGCATCACGTGACATACCTAGCAGCAGCAGCAGCATCAAACGATGGGCCCTTCTGCAGCTTGGTGCTGGAACGATTGAAGGATGCGGGCTTGTTGGCAGCTGCAGCTGAGAGTCAGAAAAGAGAACATTTTATGCAGAGGTCAAATACTCCATCTCAAGCAGAGAAGGAAATTCCTGAAGCATTGTATCTTGTTGTGTTATAATCTAACTGAACCTTTTTTATACAAGTGCTACCTCTACTTAAACAAATCCAGACCTGAAAGAGCATATGGCTGCCTAAAACAGGATTGAAACAAGATATATTAAAGCATATATTAAAACACAATGGTTTGTTATCTGACCTTGGTGTGAGAAGCCTGAGATGGGTGGCAGCATGGCTGTGGGAGGGGCTCCATTGGCGATGGGCTGCGGAAGTGGAGGTGGTGCCGATGAGACTAGTGGAGGAGATACTCCAACTGGAAGAGGAGGCAGGGGGAGTGGGGGCACGACTGGCAGAGGAGCTGCGATGGGAGGCATGGGGGGCATGCCTGAGAAGTAAAAGGAAGACAATAAAGATGTTTTATGAGACATTTTCTTTCCAAACTAACAGTCTGGAAATCTGAATTCTACATATTTATACTGCTAAACAGACACAGGGATGAAAGGAAAACATTTATTTATGGATTTGCATTTTGACTTCATGGGGCAGCACTAGAAGTATAGGAGGCAGTGAATAGTGCTGAGATAGAACAAACATTTACTCTTTGACCTTCGGAAAACAAGGACATTGCCACACAGATCTGCAGGGTTTTATCACTGCCTTTTCTAAGGGGGAGACCACAGTGAACTTGATAAAGACAACATTTATGAAAATAAACTGACTTATGGATAAGAAATGCATCAGCACACAGGTTCAGTCCGAGTCCTTTGTCAAACTCACCAAAGCCAGCCTGTGGGGGTAAAGGCAGTGGAGGTTGTTTCATACTGGGAGGAAGCGTGGGAGGCAGAGGGTGACCTTGGAGTTTCAGTTTGATGAGTTTCATGGCGATGGAGAACTCGTGAATATCCATCCGACCATCGCTGTTCATATCAGCCAGAGCCCTGCAGGTACACAGAGAATGTAAATATTTTACTGGTACTTAACCCAGAATAGCAGGTAAGGTCTGACATATTACTTTGGAAAAACAAAAAGTAACTAAAACTCTAAGCAGGCCAGACATGATCCCAATATAACCATCTGTTTAAATTCCTTGACACTGTCTGAATAATCATGATCATTTCTTATCAGCTTTAAAGATAGCTGGACTAAACAATTAAAATGTCTGCATTTATAATCTCTCTCTCTTAGATCTGGTTTAGTTTACCTGACATCTCTATTCATAATATGAGTACTTCATGCTAATTCATTGGCACCTATAATGCAACGGAGTCTGATGTCAAAGTGCACAACCACATAAATGCTGATATGTCCCTGTGTAACGTATGTGTAATAATGTATAGTTATATTCTGTGGCGGCGTATATTATGTTTATCTTCTTTTCTTTTTTCTCCCCTTCTTTTCTGGGTGGATCAATGAAGGGTGGGTTAGATGGCTTTGAGTTTATGAGGCCAAGTCTGTAACACGATTACACTGATGAACTATTCTTTTTCTTTTTAAATGCCCCATACAATAAAAAGATAGTAAAAGACACGGCATATTTCCATATATTTTTGTTAAAAGTTTGCTTGAACCCTTTTTCTTATCAAATTATTGTTGCTAAACATAATTATTGGTGTGACACTTAATGTCAACTGCAATATTGATGATGGCAACTAAAACTAAGAGCCAGGGCATACTTTGTTCACAATGCAGCAGTCAATGACCTGGCTGCTTATCTATAGAAGCCCTTCATGGCTATGTGTCTTACCATATTTGGGCCAGGATGGGCGGGGGCAGCCCTGATTGGAGGAAAAAGTTCCTGGCCTGGTCACCTGTTAGACAAACAGAAGCAAGATGAGAGATAACAGGGAAATGTCGGAGTAAAGCATTACAAGGAAAAATCATGAACCTAGAAGTTATTTGGCTGAATAATCAATAACTTCCAGTGATTTGCACATATAATGCTGTTTCTCATTGTTTTCTGGTAGATAGATATACATGTACATGAATACCAGTGCAATTTTACAGTGTAGTTTAATGTGCTTAAGTTTATTTTCACTTCAGGCTCTTCAGCACACTTACTGGTTTATTCCTACGTTTCAAATAGTACAGACAAACCCACTGCAGGTCAGTACCAACGGCTCCTGCAGATCATGCAAGTTAATGGTTGACTACGGTCGTTTATGGTCAACTATCTCCATAAATGTTGGATGACAGCACAGCACTACATGAAATACACAGCATTCCCTTCTCTGCTCTGTACAGCATTCACCTGATAAACTCTACGACTGATTAATGTCAGAATTAGTAGATCTCTACCTGCTGATTCCACATCTTATTAGTTCTGGGCTGTTGTGTCTCAAGTCTAAATGCTCTGTTTAAAAAAAACACACCATGGTTCCAGCAAAGTGAGAGCAACAATAACGGCTTATTAAACAGAAAGGTAGACGATGACCATGCTGTCATCATGTGAGGGAGGCTCACATAACCACAAGACATGCACGCACACAGATTCTCCCTCTCTCTCTGTTTCATAGTTGTATATTTCCAAGTTGCACAGCCTTGTTGACTCTTAAATTCATTGCAAATGCAAAATAAGTGGTTACAGCCTGGCGTTCTTATAACAGAAAAAACAAAGTCAGTTTTATGCTGAGAGCAGCCGCCCAGTGCTGTGAGCTCAGTGTTCAGGAGTCAGTGAGGAGAGGGGCTGTATGTCCTGCAGTAGCAGCTGAAGACGGCACTGTTAGGATTGCTGCAAATAAGTATCTAATTAAATACTATTTCAAGTATCAGTTCTTATCTGAGAATAACTTTTTGACAAGCCTATAAGGGACTGAATAAAATATTAATAGAGTTCAACTATTGGCAGGAATCTGCTATGTTTCTTTTCAAATCAAGTTCAATTTCCTGTTATAACAAAGATTTGGTTTCCTATCAAACACACATCAAGCAATAGAGGACATTTGACACTTGGACAGTTAGTTCCCCGCATAGCCAACAATAAATGATGTGATCCAGGGCGAATCAATGCCTTTAGATTTCCTTATTCATGCACTGAAGGGCATGTGAGGTGTCCAGACAACAGACAAAAAAAAAAGGAAGAGAGGGATAGAAAGAGAAAGAAAGAAAGACTGTTACCTGTGATGAAACCCCCAGCAGTCGGAGAGAGGCTGTGAAACTGCTGATCATGTTTGACTCTCTCGTCCACGGAAATCAGAAACACATCTGGACCTGACACACCCGCGCAAAAATCCAACACACACACATACAAATACATACATACACACGGTTACGGTGACGAAAGCCAAATCAGACACAGACGGGGACAAAAGGGAGGAATGAGAAGAATGTGTTAGTCAGGAGTTTCAGTTCTTGTAGGAACATTTTTTTTACATTCAAAACTGAATGTAAATCATGAGATGATGAAGGTCAAAGTCGGGCCTGGTTGGCCTGGTTGGTGTGAATTGTGTCTGACTCTGTTAACAGGAACACAATATAAAATGAATAGGGATATTTTGGTCAGATTCTTTTTTTAAAATAAGCCAAATACTGAATTAAATCTAGCCTCTTATGATTGGTGTTTTAAGTGTTTAAAAATGACCCTCAGTATAAACAATCTGAAGATTTTTTATTTCATTTTTAATAGCAATGAGCTATAACAAGGCCACAGTGAAAAACACACTGACCTCAGTCAAATTTTATTCATCCATTAGTTGCTTTATTCATCAATTAGCCTGCCTAGTAGTCTTAATGCTCTGCTAATATTAAGTATCCCCTTTGTTGCGTTGTTGTTGACCACATAAATGAGACGCTACATTAGTTAGTCAGCCACTCAGAGTAGCACTTCCCTTTAATTCCTACAGCCAAGTCCAACCAGCACCATTTACAATTCTGATTTACATGCTGAGTGAATCATGCTGACTCATTTTCAAATACAAGAGAAGCTCTAACAGGAAGTCTTTTCTCAGCTGTTTCGATGTTTAAATTCTAGAGCTTTTAATTGCAACTTTATATTACGTGTCTTGTACTACATAGTGTTGATATCAGAATTTTAATGCATTAGTATCTGTCAGCCTCGATCGCTTCATGCATCCCTGAAACATATCTCAATGATAAATATTAGTTTGAGTTTCCAGAGTTCTTTTCACCCAGCAGAGGCAAGTATGAACTCTGTTCTCTGTAACTATTGCAAATCTGTTTACAGTCTGGCAAAACTCCCTTTGTTTTATAAACATTTGACCCAATCCACCTTTTGTCTCCATCTGTTTGCTGCTCTGATGGGAATCTTTCTGCTTCACTTTCACAATTTGGAAATGATTTGCTTTTATAGGAGCTGAATCTACTCATGTGTCCTCATGTATAATCATTTTTTCCCCTAAAATAAATTCAGATAATCACTTCTGGACATTGGGAAGGCTCTGTTCTCAGTTTTGTAACACGACTCTCCTAGAAGTGGACTTATGAAAGCTTGTGGTTTGACTTCTAACAGACTGTTGGAATATTATTACAGTATCAGTACTGTTGAAGTATCTTAAGCTGCATTTTAGACAAAAAAAAACCCGTGTTCAGTCTCAAGGACTTTATACAGGTGAGTGAAAAGGTTCCATCAGACCACGATTATCAGAATTTCCTGTGTACCCCATCATCCTCAAAAGATTATTTATGAAAATGGATTTATCTGGTGCTATCTGAGAAGTTCTGGGATACAGTACACAGGTTAGGAAATGCTCTTTGGCAACAATCTCCCAAATAAGCAATATTACACGTTCCTACAGTGTTGTGTGCAACGCTTTCACACTGCACTGCCCTAATTTGCACATGTTGAATCAACTAGTATATTCACTAGACATCAAAAGTCATTGCGGTTGAAACTCATGCAAACCTGTCACACAGATGATAATCATTCAGAAAATACTCTTTTATTCAAGTCCTCTTTAAGTAAATTACAAATACTGACCTGTGAATGTGGTTGGGAACTGTGCCATGGTTCATTCACTCTTCTGCAGCTACACAACACCTGAAACGACACATTAAAACAACTTGTGAAAGGTTTGCTCCATCTATTTCCAACATTATTGAATCAAGCCACAAAAATGCTTCTATTGTGATGGAGGGTTACTCCAGTCTGCAGTGTTTGTAATCCCACTGCATGTTTAACAACATTTTAAAAAGGACCAAATAATGCCTGGTCACCTGTCAAAGGTGCTGATGCAGTCACTAAACCCAGTCAGGAGGAAACATTTTCAGCAGGAGCCTGGAGTTCATTTTCCACTTGGCTGTCTTTTACAACTGAAGTATAATTTTTTGTTTAGTCTGCTATCCAGTGACCCTTACAAGATAAGCATATACAAAACAGCAAATCGGTATCAATCTGTTTAAATGTGTTGTGTTGTGGTTCTGTTGAATAAATATTTATATTTCTTTATTTTAATTCCCCTTGGGATTAATTTTCAATTTCCCTTGAGATCAATAAAGTATCTATCTATCTATCTATCTATCTATCTATCTATCTATCTATCTATCTATCT
>JBBBVU010000017.1:26128256-26140318 GCA_037177055.1 Atherinosoma microstoma
GCGTTTGGCGAGCGTTTGGCGAGCGTCTGGCGAGCGTTTGGCGAGCGTCTGGCGAGCGTTTCTCGAGCGTTTGGCGAGCGTTTCTCGAGCGTTTGGCGAGCGTTTCTCGAGCGTTTCTCGAGCGTCTGGCGAGCGTTTCTCGAGCGTCTGGCGAGCGTTTGGCGAGCGTTTTTGCAAGCGTTTGGCGAGCGTTTCTAAAGCGTTTGGCGAGCGTTTCTCGAGCGTTTGGCGAGCGTCTGGCGAGCGTTTCTCGAGTTTTTGGCGAGCGTCTGGCGAGCGTTTCTCGAGCGTCTGGCAAGCGTTTCTCGAGCGTCTGGCGAGCGTCTGGCGAGCGTTTCTCGAGCATTTCTCGAGCGTCTGGCGAGCGTTTCTCGAGCGTCTGGCGAGCGTTTGGCAAACGTTTGGCGAGCGTCTGTCTCTATAACTGGAGAGTAAATGTGTTACATGTATGGATCAGGTCTATAGTTGACCCAGACTGGACCAGGTCTAACATGTCCCCCCTCCCCGTCCCTGCAGGTGACTTCCAGACCGGTCTGTCCAAGGAGATCACCAGCGCTCTGTCCCACGTCCCCGGCTTCGAGATGGACCCGTTCTCCCTGGACGACCCTCTGAGGATCGACCCGTTGTCCCTGGACATGCTGGAGGGAGACCTGATGCTGGCCGACCCGGCCGTGGAGGACTCCTTCCGGTCCGACCGCCTCAAGGAACCCCCCCCCCCCCCCCGTTTCACACTCAGACACGAAAGACACACCCATTTTCAACACATACTCCGACCCTAAGCTCCATACATCCATCTCTGTCTAACACACACCATCACATCATTATCACACTGCTGTCAAATAGTGAGGTCTGATAGATGGCAGGACCCACATCCACCCAGGACAGACGTATGAGATTCTCCATCTCCTCCTGCATCAATCCATCCTTTCCTCATGCACTAGCCCCTTCACAGCAACATGCTGACCAGCCTCGTGGCCGGTTATTAGACGCTTAGGAGTGTTATACAGACCTCCGTGGGCTGGAGTCAAGGTTTTGTCTTCATTGAAGCAAAAATCAAAGCCCACCACAACATGCTGCTTAGCTCTCATTGTTTGACCCATATGGATGGACAGGACATTTCATTGAAGAAGTATTACACCTAAGGCAAGTTTACTGCCTCAGTCCAAGAATGTAAACACACACACACACACACACACACACACAAGTAAGGAAGTGATGATCCATATCTGTGTGATGACATGACAGTTAAGGTGAAGAAAAGAACTATTTCTGTAACCGACTACAGGTTTTATACAGAAAAAGATGATTAAACTGGGCATCTGATGAGCTTTTTTTCCCAAAGATTTCAGAGACATTTCTTAGTCAAACTGTAGAAATAGTTTTGGATGCTAAGTGCCAGGTTAGGGTAATGTTGGTCATCTATCTAAACAACTTACTCAGTTTCATACTACTATAAATGTTGCTGCTAGGTTACATTATGAATCGCAGAAGCCAGTGAATTTCAATGAAAGAAAAAAAAAACCATTAACTGTGTTAAATAGATTTGCTGGAACAAATAAGATTAAATGATTCTTATCTTTCATTTCTCTCCCAAAACCAACTGTACTTGTTGAACTTTATCTGGTCCTTGTTTCTGGTTTTAAGCTCAACTTTATCTAAGTGAGCTGCAAATGATTTGATAGGTGACCTAAAATTTCTCAGCAAACCAAGGTCTCAGAGCTTAAAATCATCTCTAGAGTTTACAAACCTTGCCATGTATCTATAATTAAAAGTGGATGTTTGGTTTTGTTACATGTATTTACTCTACACAGATTTTGGAGGGTTTCACAGCAATTTAAGAAGAACAGAGAAGACCACCTACAAATAACAAGAAATATTCCACTTTCTAAAGCATAATGTGATCAGTTTAAGTCACCAGTCTCTGTCATTACATGACAACTACACTTCAACACAGATCTTGGAATAACCGCAGAAACATGCTCCTCTAAAGAATAAGAACCTAAATTAGAGCAGCAGCTTAACATTTTTTCATTGATTATTTATATGCTAATAATTTTCTCAATGAAAGTCAATAATGAATTTTCAAATGTCTTCTTTAGTCTAAACCATAGTGCCATACTAAATCTACAGCTCACTCAAAAAGTATAACAAAATCATAGTTAAAATCATGATCACTTCCAAAGCTACTATGGTTAACTAATTATCGAAATGGTTGTCTGTTCGTTTTCTAAACAATTCCAACTTTAATCCAGTTAAACCCAACACAGAATGCATAAATAAGAAACTCTGTATTTCTGCTACTCATATGAAAAACAAAAAATGTTGCATATGTTGTCAACAAACACGACTGAGGTGAGGGACCCTTTTTTCTGTCAACATTTCATCTGCAATTCTTCCACCTTCAAGAATCCTTGCCAGCATCCAGGTTACCATGGAAACCAGCCAATCGCTGACGGAGCATCAGTAAGTCTTGTCCATCAGTTCACTAAAATTACACGTTCACTATTGCGGAGTGTGTCAATTTCTCTAGAAAGAGCATTTACAGCAACAGGAAAGATCTGTTTGGCAATTCATCCTCACTTCCTGCATCATTTCAGCTGAACCGGCAGATGATGAAGCGCTTCGCTCCACACCCCCACACAGACAACCTTTGTTTATTTCTAAAAGACAATATAGTTCTTAGAATGTTGTTTTTAATTGGACAGGTAGGGCAGCTGTGACTAACATTGGCATTTATGATCGCAAAAATCGAGGATAGCTGAGACCGTCTCCACCCTAAAAGTCACTCCTGCCCTAACAGTACAAACAACCTTGTCAATTTATCCGACTAACCTCCGTAGACTTGACTATCGAGTCTCAGGTTAACCTCCTCAAGTAACAACAGCCAATGTTAACGTTAGGTCACACACAGGCAGTGCAGATGCAGTGATTTCACAGTAGCATTTTGGCTAACTGTAAGTAGTGACTAGATTGGACCGTCCTCTCAATTTCTAGTCGCTCAGCTCTTCTTAAACAGACCAATACCAAACAAAACCTAAACGGGTTAATATCATAGTTACAGGCTAAATTGTGTAAGCTACACAAGCTAAAAATGACCAACCAGTTATATTCCTATGAATCTAGCATGGAGGCTAACCAGTGAGGAGCTAACGTCAGCTCGTAAGCCCGCTCAGGGACATTCTTTCACATCACCCACACTACAGTCTGCACTTACCTCATAGTTTAGCTTCCATCGTTAAATGTTGGATGAAGTAGCTTGTTGCGTGTTTATGTGACCATATAATATGATATTTACTCTCCAAAATATGATGGTTTATCCCTATAACCCTTTCTGGTTATTCTCCCGTGGTTCAGAAATCCCGACCGACTGAGGGACAGCTGGAAAATGGGGTAACGCTACAAATGTCTCGCGAGATGTGGTTGATTGTTTAAGGGTAGATGTCATAATCTCGCGAGAATAGTTTTCTTGCCCGGCTCGCTGGGACGCTGTGAAGTAAACGGATTAATAGCGCTCCTGTTGGCTGTTGTTTGATGATAAATAAAATATATATTTAGGCGAAAACAGACAAGTAAAATCAAATTTAAAAAAATTAGTTTTGTTTGTTTGTTTTTATTTTAGCATGTGGTCTTGGGGAAAAGTCAGCGTTTGATGAAAAAACAGTGTGCTGAAAATACAACTTTCGGAATGATCTGATTAATTGGGATTGAGTTAATGTGATGTAAAAAAGCAAAAAGCTGAGCATCAATTGGAAAAATAAAACCATTTAATTCCTTTAAAGATATACAGTGGAAAAACCATATTTACTTTCATTTGAAAGAAGCATCCCTGGAAGCAAAGCAGGCAAATGGACAAAGAGGAAAGAACTGCAAGTAACAAGAGCAACAACAAACATTAGACAAATAGGAAAAAATAAGAATTTAGAAAATAAATAAACTAACATTTGCATTTTCAAAAGCAGCAAAAAAAAAAAATCTAGATACAAATTGAAACCAAAATATAGTGAAATATTACTGACTATTTAGGGATGTCAAATGTATTAGAACAGCGCACACGTTGTGGAGCTCTCCTTTATGAAAAGATAAATGAATTGCGTTTTTAGACTGTAGGAGATGTTAATAACCAATCTAAATCCTTAATTTTTTGCGGCAGATTTAATGAAAATATATTAGTTTCTTGAGTAGTTGACGGTTTACATTGAATTGCAATGACTATTATAGCCGATAGGAGGCGCCAATATGTCGTTTTATTTAGCATAAAATAAACAAGTGAAGAAGAACAGGTCAGCTGATACAAGCTAGCAGTAAACCAGTAGTTTCAATTCTATTCAATTCTAATGTAGAAAATACTTTTTAACACCAAAACGCCAAAATAATTTCTACACAATTAGTGGACTTCTGCATAAAACATATATTTAAAAGAAAAAGGGGGAAATGAAAGGTTTGTACTGCCGAGCAGGTGTGAGTGATGCTGAGCCCAAGTTCGTTATTCAGGAAACGGTGAGCTTATTAATTTTGTGTTACTAGTGGTGTTTTTAATCAAGAATATTTCACTCCATTATACATTAAAAGATCGAATTAGAGAAGCTAATATAAACTATTCATATGTTTCCAGAGTTTAAATACCATATCATTCAGTTAAACGAAACATTAACTGAGCATTTATAAAGGAGTGTTTGACAGACAAATGTCATCCAAGTTTCTGTTTTTAAACCGTATTTGAAGTGTCAAATGCTTTAATTTATCTTGATTGCTTGCTTTTGTGATGTTAATCTGCCTGGTTGATCTCTCTCTCCAGACTCTCCCAGATGTTTTAGGCAGCCATCAGGTCAGGATCCAGGTGAAGGCATGTGGACTCAGCCCCCTGGACCTTAAGGTGCTCTTCACAGTTCAAAGATGATGCCACTGTTGATGAAAGATGAGGGGAAACTGTAAAAACTTGCTTGTTATCTAATGTTTATGTAAAATTAAAGAGTGATCCATGTAAAAAAAAAAGTTCTCCTTTCCACTTTTAACTATATTTAATGGCTTTTGCCCTTTTGAATGATTTCCTTGATGCACTTATTGCACAGACAAGGGAAATAAACAACCCATGTATGACTCAGGTGATAACTTTTTATGTTTTTCCTCTCTGATTGTCTGTTCCAGCTGCTCCGTGATGTGGGTATCCAGAGAGATTTAATCCCCGTTGGCCGAGAGGTGGCAGGAGCCGTCCTTCAAGGTCTGCACTTGCTTCGTTATTGTAACAAATAAATATCAGCTTCTAGTGATGTTTGAGTGATCTTCATGGAGTGTCATTGACACTGTGTTGATGGATCAATTTGTGTTTTTCTTCCTATAGTTGGGCCAAAAGTAACCTTCTTTCAGCCGGAGGATGAAGTTGTAGGTGAGAAATGTTTTTAAAGGAATTCTGGGAACTTTATGTGGGGGGGCGATGGAAATGAGAAAGAGAAGGAGATGATGAGGAATGACAAAGATACCAACCACTTTAACAAAGGGTTTCTGTACTTTTCTGCATCCATTTTTTCCTCCATCCTGATTTCTTCCAGCCTATCAGAGAAAACATCTCTACATGCCGATGCAGTCTACAGTGTTGGACTGTAGAGATGATATTAATGAGGCAACGCTTAGTAGATTGTTTTGTTCACATGTGCTTTTGGGAGAATCCAAATAGTTTGTCTTGTTCACAGATCAGAGTCTTTTGCTGTTTCACAGAACTGCTGACAATTCTTCTGACCCGGTGGCCCGGTTTTATCTTACACAGAGCTGTGTCCCCCTTCTTAATACGTCTGATTATTTCAGCGAAGTGGACCTCAGTCAGTTTAGAACAGTGGTGTGGGATCTTGGCCCTTGTCCTGCAAGTTTTAGATGTTTTCCAGCTCCGCCTGATTCACATGAATGAGTCACTGTGCAAAACATGAAAGGCTGTTGGATCAATTTGATTTGAATCAGGTGTGTCAGAGCAGGGAAACCTCTAAAACTTGAGTTCCCCTCCACATTATTGTAGAAGCATGTAAGGGCTCAGCTTTCAGTGTCTGAATGTTTGCATAAATTACATATTTCAACTCCGAAAACAATTTTTTCTTCATTGTTGTGGTCAACGATGCATTTTATAAATCAGGGATGGGCAACTTCAGTCCTGGAGGGCCATCAGTTTTAGATATTTACCTGTTTGAATACACCTGATTCAAACTATTGGGTCATACGTGCAGAACTTGACAGGCTGTTGGATCCATCTGATTTTAATCGGGTGTGCTGGAGCTTGGAAACATCTAAAATCCCTCGAGGGACCGGAGTTGCCCATCCTTGCTGTAGCCATTACATTTTTCTTCTTTTGAGTCTGAACCATATAAACTAAACTGTGGAAAATATAATGCACGGCACATTTTTTAAGGTGTGAGACGAGTTAAGCTTTTTATACTTTTTTTCCAGTTTGTAAACATCCTTTTATCTTACCATCTCTTCCCTGCAGGTGTCCTTCCCCTGGACTCTCCTTGTTCTGGACTCTGTGAGGTCGTTGACATAGATGAATATTACTTAGGTAAGACCCACACAATCATTCACACACACACCTTTTATAAATGTGGTCATTATTCCTGCTTGGTAGGTCTATTATCTAACCAAAATGAAAATACAACAATCATCTGATAAGATTAACCTTTTTTTTTTTTAATTTTTCTATTTTTATTCTGAATCAAATTGATTAAAAAAAACCTGCTGAGGCAGAGTAAAAAAGGTCTTGCAGACCTTAAATCCTAGCCTACTGTGCTTTACCAAATACAATTTAGATGTAGATTTTATGTGATTGCTCATTTCCCACATTTCATCTGCACTTAAAGTCCAAAGTTGATCCCTGCTGGTAGTTTGACAGAAGTGTAAAAGCACTTGAAGTGCACCCGTCCCCCTGCTTTCACATGTATTTTCTGCCCGACTTCACTTTGAATTCGTGTATAAAATGGAAATGAGTATGCAGTTTATTTAGGTGGAAAAAGAAATTCTAACACTAAACTAACAGAATTAAACACATTCGTTATAATAAAATCCCGTTAAAAAGTGCCTCTGTAAATGTGTGTGTTTCTGTTTAGTTCAGAAGCCAGAGAAGCTCAGCCCAGCATGTGTGGCCGGAGCGCTGCGTGACGGCCTTCGTGCGTACACTGCTCTACACACACATGCTCGCATCGCAGCAGGACACACGCTCCTGGTCATGGACGGAGCCAGCGTATGTAAAAGCAGAATAACCGTCAAGTCTTTGCTCATCCGGGTGCGTTTGTAACCATCACCTCTCCTCTCCTCTCCTCTCCTCTGAAAGTCTTTCGGCCTTATGTGCATCCAGTTGGCGTGTTATCACGGAGTGAAGGTCCTGACGACGTCACACTCGCCACAAAAACACACATTCCTGGAGCAGCTGCGTCCCAGCGTAGGTGTGTACCTGCCGACACGACCTCTACAGTCCTGACTGGGTTGAAAATGTCCACGAACGATGTTCCCTTTGATGACGCACAACTGCTTTTGTTTCCTTCTTTTCATGCCCATGCTCCTCTTTCAACCCTTTATCAATGCTTCCTCTCCCTCTCTCCTCATCCTCATATTTTCCTCAGGTGTGCAGGATCCTTTAGTAGGTGAGATCTTCTGTCTTTGCAGCTGATTTAAATACTGGCTTCCTTCCTGCTTCCACGGTGCAGCCGTGAAGTTTTACTTTCTGTAATCCTCATCTGTCAGATCCTACCATCATTTAATAAGTGTTTATTTAATAAATAATAATAATTATTATTGTAACCCCAGGTTTATGTTTGGATTTTCTCTGGAGTTGCCTTGATGTTTAAAACATGCTGCCACCTTGTGGATAATGCTGTGAACTGCATGCAGTGCAACATCAGCAAGCTTGTGTGGTGAAATTAAGACAAATGATTGTGCTTAGTCATGTTTTTAAATGCCGTATGAGTCTTTTTAAACTAATTTTAACAAGTGTTTGTGTCTTTGTGTGTGAAGCCAGAGTAATTCCAGTGCACAACGGAGCATCGGATCTGCTGTCTGTGGTCCTGGAGGAGACCGGAGGGCTTGGAGTGGATATCGTCATCGACTCTGGAGGTGATGAGCTTTTATGTGTAAAAATGTTTCCGGTTTCTTCGTACGAACAGAAATCTAAATGTCTTTGCAATGTGTGTGAAGTCTGTTTGCACCAAGAGGAGGAGGAGCTGGAAGAGAAGAAATTCCTCCCACATAAACATGACATCATCAGCGTCCTGGGCGTGGGTGGACACTGGGTCACGTCCCATCAGGACCTGCAGGTGAAAAAATTATCAATCATTTTGCAGCCGAGTTCTTAAAAAGTCATAAAAGGATCCTGGCGAGGAATCAAATAAAAGCTCAGTTTGAGAACAAGCATAAAACAATAACCAGAAGTTCATATCCACCTTTGACTTCTTGTCTTTCTTTTGCAGTTGGACCCTCCAGATTGCAGATTGCTGCATTTGAAATCAGCCTCTGTGTCTTTCCTCAATCCTGAAATCTGGACGGCTTCTTCAGCTCAGCAGGGAAGATATCTCCGTATCCTGCGCTCAGAGTGTCTTATCTAAAACATGCATAGCCCCCCCACTTTAAGGTCTTTAACAGCCATTTTCAGATATCCTGAAGGATATTGTGGAGAAGATGTCAGCGGGAGTACTCAGGTAAAACTGGACACGTCAACATTTAATTTATTCACTTGCACTCAGGTTTGAAATTATATTTCTGTGGTAACAATGAGCATGAAATAAAAATGTATGTTGATGGGAAGTGTTCTTCTGACAAGCACCGACCATCCTAATCAAATCTAACTCATTTGTCTGTGCAGACCTCAGCCAGAGGAAGCTGTTCCTCTGTACGAAGCCACGGTTGCCATGGAGACTGTCCAGCGTCATCCAAAGAAAAACGCTGTCGTTCAGCTCTGACCAAAATAAATCACAATGACTCCACAGGATCAGCTTTTTCCCAGTTAAAAGGTCCAATATGAAGGATTTCAGGACGTTCAGTGGAACAAACTAAACTGCAACCAACTGAATATCCCCTCCTTATATCACCCCTTCCTTACTGGCTGCAGAATGGCTGAACATGTGTCTGATGGAAGAAGCTACATATTAAAACCTTTAGTTCCCCCTCTCTAGTCTGCAGCTCATCCGACAAAAAGAGACACAACTCCCGCATTTTATATCCTAACTTCAGCGAATGTGTGAATCCATTTAGCTTTCAAACCACTACTCTTATTATATCTGGCTTGTAGACTCCACAATGTTGAATTTGACTCAATAAACACAAATTCTGTGTGAAAAATCCGACTGCAGTTCTGGTTATTTGTTGAAGATGCTGCTTTTGGTGTAAATGTGACAAAATTACAAGAAAGACTCATAACTTCCTCAACTGGAGTTCGTGGGTCTTCTGATGCGTCATCTCCAAACAAATCCAACTACTGAAATGAAATGATTTTGTTGTTTTTAATTACAAAATGAATACATAAAACAGCACGGCTAAAGGCTGGCAATCCAACTCAGTTCTGTCTGGAGTTCAGTTCTTCACAGAAAAGGTGATTTGACGTATTTTATGGTGACTAAATGTGACCTGTTGATGGGTTTATGTGATCTTGTAATGGAGCATCTATCAGTACATTGCATACACAGCTAAGTAGGCGTGTAAAAAATACATCGTTCAACAATGTAATAGCATGAAAATATCAATAAAACATGGATATAGTAATTATTTGTAAGACGCTTAAGAAAGAACAAGTAGAAATTGTTTCCTTTTCTTAGTAAAAATGCTCATATTTAAAGATGTGTAACTATGATAAGTCAGACTACTGCCTTGGTTATTAGAACTCATTCTAAAAACATTTAGTCTGAGACTGAAAATTCTAAAAAATGTTTGAGCATCCATGTTTACAGGCCGCGGGGCAGGAAAGAGTTTGAGTTCATGTAGAAGACCAATCGGACGTCAGCTCACATCTCCAACATTCGGTTGGCATGACGACAGGTCGTCATTTTGTTTGAGGGAGCCTCCCAGCGTCTCAAGACAGCTTCCCAAGATGCACCTCTCCTCCTGCCGCAATGATCTGACGGTGAGTAGCTGCTCCCTGATTGGCTGCTCGCATGCTTGGAGAAGGTGTGAGATCTAAATGTGCACACATACAAGACATCGGGGCTGATGTTGCATCACAGGAAAATAGTTTCATAGGTGTGTGTGTGTGTGTGTGTACCTCATCTAAAGCTCTGTGTGTATTCTGTTGTAGTCGCAGACAAAGAGTTTTAGCCGTCTGGATGCTCCTGTTCTCCGTCTCCTCACACACGGCCTGGCCGAGCAACGCTGCCCTCCACTGGTGACTGTGATGTAACACACACACACAAAGTCACACAATCTGATCACAATCTGATCAAGTGAAAGGATGCAAACGTGCAGAAAAAGGGACTCTAATGTGATCTTACTACAGCGTTTGTGGCAGAGACAATAGTCTGAGAGCTGTCATCAGCCTCCAACTGGGACCTTCACTGGAAACGGTGAGATTACTGGCAGGAAGGAGGAGAAGTGGAGATTACTGTCTCATCAGGGGGACTCTGGTCTCATACAAAGCTGATGAAATGTTCTGGTTAATTCAACTGATTAATTTCCATCCATCTGTTCAGGGAATTGGTAAAGGTTACCTGTTTGTGACCTCTGTTTAGGAGCTTGACTCTAAAATAAACCAAGCTATTGTAACATTGGAAGGACCTGAAGCCACAGAACCACCACTCTTATTGAGTGAGATGTTGCAGCCCTACACTCTGACCAGAGCCCTGAGGTCAGCTGACCAGAGCCCTGAGGTCAGCTGACCAGCTCCTGTTAACCGTCCCTTAAACCAGGCTAAAAACCAGAGGTGATAGAGCTTCTCTGTGGCAGCGCCTCCCTCTGTCGGTCAGGTCCTCTCTGTCCATAAGATAGTTGATCCAAGACTAGAAACCCACTTCTTTGCCTTCAAATGCTAACAAATAGGAGTTTTTACCTTGGCTTGTTTTTTTTGTGATTTCTTTTTGTGTCTTTTCTGTATTTGTTGACAGCAGTTGTTATCGTGAAGCACATTGGTCGACTGAAATAGTTTTTAATGTGCTATATAAATACATTTGAATTGAATTGACCAATTGAAACTCTGACTGAAAGAATGGACTTAAAATTTCAATTTGCAGTTATCTTATTTTCTTATTTGATTGTATTTACATTTTATGACTTATAAATGATGTTTTAGATCATGTTTACACAGAAATAAAAAGGCCTAGAATTAAACGTTTTCATAACATTACATGATGAAATCTACAAACGTCAGACTTACTGAAGGAAATCATTCTCTCTGAGAAATTTCATCTTCTGATCCAAACTCTTATCACCTCTTAAAACGTCACATAAAAGATCTGTGGGACCACAAAGAAACAGGCAAGAATAAATGTCACATTTCCAGCCAGACATTATCAGTAAGAGTCATGTTTTAAGAAAAGCATTTCAATTTTAACATCCTTTGTTAAGCTGAAAAGTTTTTATGTGGTTGAAATAAAAATAATTTCTCATTCCTTCAACTAAAACTGGAGCTGCCTCTGATGCAGATCTGTAGCTTACCTGTATCCACGTAGACCACGCTGTGGGGGTTGTCGGCGGCCACAAATCCGTACTCCAACAACAGGCGCTGGTTGTCATGGGAACCGTAGTTAATGAAGGCCTGCTGGAAGCGCAGTGCCCCAGAAACACTCCTGATTTCATAACACCTCGTCACATCATTGAAACTTGCTTTAACCTGGTTGAAAAGTTGTTGTTTTTAAAGAAGATTTGGGAAACTTTGTTATGGATTCTCCACAAAAAAAAAAGAAAACAAAAAACAAGGAAAAAAAAAAAAAACAAAAAGAAAGAAAAAAAAAAAAAAACAAAAAGGAAAAAAAAAAAAGAGAAAAAAAAAAAAGCGGGGGGGGAGTAAAAAAACCCCCCCCCCCCCCCCCCCCCCCGACACCCTACACCCAGTTACATAACCTGCCTGTCTGTTTACATTTTTCATCAGGTCAAATACTGCTGCGTAAGAA
>JBBBVU010000017.1:26140418-26153672 GCA_037177055.1 Atherinosoma microstoma
AAGACAACGCTGGGTCTCCTTCCAGAGGCAATTTGTCATTTTCATCTGCAACCTTGTTTCTTTTCGCCGCCACTCCCTCCTCTCGCTTTCCTCCCCCAAACCCCCCCCCCCCCCCCCCATCAATCTGATCAAAGCGAACTCAGGAGGCAGGATGGATAGTTTACCTGGACGTCAGGGCGGTGGTTGAGGAGGTCCAGAAACGGAGCTAAAGCATAGTTATCCTGCCCAGACAGGAAGTTGTTGGACGGACGGGACATGAAAACCGAGCGTGTGTTGACGCTACACCAAGCCCACCTGAAGGAGGAGGTCAAAGCTGAAATACATACTTGTTCCATTTATTATTTATTATTACCGGGACACGTACGGGTAATATGTTCTGTTACTGAACGAAGCGGAAGTTTATGCTCGTACCTCAGTGCCTCGTAGGTCAGAACATCCTCAGTGGGCTGGCTCAGAATGGGCTGCAGGGACCTGAACCAACAAACCAATCACAGCTTGAATAACTTTCTTTTCTTTTGATGCATTTCAAGTACCAATTTATACACCGAAAACTTAACAGAGTAAAGTTATGAAAACACCCAGTCTGTTTCATCATCATCATCTATCAGTACCAGGATGCTGGGTCTCAGCTGGAAATGCCAAGACTGATCCAACTCATGGATCTGGAGCTACTTCACTAACAAGTTCATAAAATGTTTAAGTAACAGGACATATAATGAGCTAGGTCAGCTATTACTGAAGATTTGTGCACCTACAGTCTCAGAGAGGGGAGCTCAGACAGCCTGATGTTCCACACAGAACTCTGGAGGAACCCATCCTGACTGCGCACATTGGGAGACTGTAGCTGCAGATATGTTGCATACATGGTGAGAAATCTATCAAATAAGAAGCTAAAGACTAGTTTAAACTAATGGGGAGGTATCTGTGTGTGTCACTTCTCTGACTCTTAAAAAAAAAAGACAAACACACACCGGTTTGCTTAAGATGTGCAAGAAATTTGCAGAGAAAACAATTCAGGCTGAAAGCAAGCAGATTAATGAAGCCCTTACACGTGTTTGGCAAGTTAAGAACAAACAGGAAAACACCTCGAGGCAGAAAGTACATGTGGCAATTATTTACAAATGTTTATTTTCTATAACCTCCAGGCTACATTTTTTTAAAACCAACTAGTAAATCATTTTTAATGGTTATGTAACTTCAATCATTAAACAAGAGAATTCAGTTTGTCGAAGGTACTGATTCGGTACATTACTCCATGTGTTATCTAAAACATGGCTTGCTTTGGACCAAAATAAATTCTCAGCATCCATGACCATGATGATGATGTCCCCCACACACCTGAAGAAGTCCTGACTGGAGGAGTGCATCTCACACACAGCCTCCCTCTGTTCCACGGCCCGCCTCTGCACACCGGCGGGCAGGACAGCCATGACTTCATCTGGGAAATAAGCCGGGCAGGTGTAAGTGTCGGGCAGCACGCCGATGTAAGGGAACCAATCAGAGGCTTCCCCTCTGTGCCGCTCACACACCAGAAAGACACAGATAGCCAAAAGAGGTGAAAGACGGGGCTTCCAGCTGCAGAGAGAAACACCAGGACAGCTTGTTTTAATCTCCCAGTGGATAAAACAATGGCGGTGTGTAAAATGAGCCGTTTGAGACGAGCTGAAACTGTTTAACAGGAAGTAAACTGTCAAATAAAATCTAAAGGGCAGCATGCCAGAAAAAGCAGAACATTACTGGGGAAAAAAACAAGTTCTAATCTTTTATATCTACCGCTTGATAAGCTGTCCCAGGTCGCTGGCCAGAACGGTTGCAGACGTGATGAGACAAGATTCTGGCAGAGAAATGATCGTCTCACCGGGCTGATAAACAGAAACAAAGTGTTATCCTCATTTCAACACGGCATCACAATACAGCACTTAATCCTGGACTTAGAGACTTTCTGTTCTCAGCACAGGTGCAGAAATGTAGCTGATAAGCACCAGACTGACAGACACCCCCGTGAGCCACTCCTGGCTTATTTCTATACCCCAGGGAAACAACATGCCCCAAGTTACTGCAACATAAAACAGTTTGTACAATTTCAACAAACTTAAAAGTGAATATTTGGTCAGAGCAGCTTTATTCTTCAGCACAGTCTGAACCCTCTTAGACGAGCGTTCTTTACATTTCTAATTTATTGAATAGTTCTCCAAGCTTCTTGAAGGACTTTCCAAAGCTCTTCTTTGGATGTTGGCTGCCTTTAGTTCTGTTCTCTATCAAGATGATCCCACACTGCTTCAATAATGCTGAGGTCCAGGCTCTGGGGAGGATTCATCCCTCCAGATTTTCAGTCCAGTTCTTGTGTGACTGGCCAAACCTCTGCCTTTTCTCCCTGTTTCTCTTCCTTCTTGACAGCCGCCCTTCCACAGAGACCATTTCTGATGAGGCTTTGATCAACAGTAGATGGATCAACTGAAGGTCCAGATGCATCGCTCAGGTTCTGTCAGGTTTCATCACTTTCAGATCCTGTTCATCTGCTACAGATAGTTTTTAGTCCTGAAACTTCTTCTTTTGTCCTTCACTTTGTCCCAGTTTCCTCATATGGACACATCCCACACCATGCTGAGACATACTAATAGCTCACCTTGAATCACCTTGTTGCAACAAAAATACTATTTTCTGTCTGTCAGGCTGTGTTATCTTTGGCATTTCTCATTGAAAAAAACCCCCAACCAATGTCCACAGAAAAACTCTGAAAGGCATCAGAAAGCTCCGGAGAACTGTTGCTCAAAAGATTACCAGAAATTCTGGTTGTTTGAAAGCAAAATAAAAAAGAAATGAGGAATGGGCTAAGGGCTTTTACACTGGACTTCATGTTGCAACTAAAAGATATTTTACTTATTTTGCTTTGCTTTGTTTATTCTAATAAAATCATTTGCATTAGCAGTATTACCTTTATAGTTTGCAGAGTCTGCAGTCCTCTGCCTGTATCTGAATAAAGAGGGATTTACACACACAAACTGTTAGCTTTGCATCTGAAGCCACAACTGCGGTTATTTGAAAAATACTTCCTATAAATCACACCTTTTATAGTTAGTAAATCTTTAGTTTTTTGTTGACAAAAGCTACCGAGAAGCCTCGTCAGAAAGCTAATGACAAATAAAGTTGATTCTGAAGATAAATCATGACGGCAGAGTTGTACCAGTGAAGAGGGCCGGCTGCAGCAGAGTTGAGGTGAATCCTCGCTGGTGAAGAAACTTCGCCAGCCTCACATATTGCAGCTGGTGACACAGAGATACTGAAGACACAGTGGTAGACAGAGACGTGCATGAAAGACTGAACAGCTCACAGTGATGAAACTTGTTTTGTCCAGCATATAAACTCGTTGCTACCAGACTGGATGGTGCTTTCGTGTTTCCGCCTCCTATTTCTTGCAGTTCGTCCAGCTCTGCGGCCATGTCCCCCCATGTCCCCCACCCAGACCTGTGGGGGATAAACACAGACACACCTTTATTTTACTCTGTCCATCGCTTCAAAAACGACCTATTAGGCAGATCTCAGCGTGTGCAGAAGCAACCACCTACTTTAATAGTCTTGAAGCAAACAAATATTTCACACTTTAGCTTGTGATACTATTACTAGTCTTTGTCTGCTTCTGTCATATCTACAGTTGTAAAACTTTCTAAGGTTGAAAAGCAGAACAAAACTTCTTTTTTTATTATTACTGCCAACACCCAGAAACATCATCTATGTCCTGGGCCCTGAGGGAGAGAAAATAGCCCCAATAACACAAGCATTTTCCACACCTTACATTTAGGAATGAATTACTGTACGCCTCAGCCCATTAACTCAAAAACATGAAAACAGAAAACTCTATATGCCTGAAGCAAGAAATTCTGTATAACATGGCATCATTTTACACTTCCTACAGGGTTAAAATGTTGAGAAACAAAGATTTTAGCCTGGTTTAAAAAACATGACACATCTTTTAAATGACCTGTAAAATCTTCAAACATAAATCGGAAGCATTGCACCGCAAGCTGCTAAAAAAAAATATCAGTCAAGTTAAAATATATGTAAATAATATACCTATGAAGTGTCAATTTTAGCTCCGACGCCTCATCTCCATGGATGGTTCTGCTACTACCCATGTGTTCACCTTGTTTTTCCGGGTATGCGCACTAACAGTGCGCAGACCACCTGACTTCCAGGTTCCGCCTCCCAGTATATCCCTTTCTGTTTTGTGTGTCCTACTGCTTGGTGCGTCCAACTCCGCAGCGGCTCGCTCCTCTCTTTGCAGCTTCATCCAGCATCTCAAACCCATCTTCAGGTAAGAAACCTTCGTTGCACAGCCTCACTTTTCCAGTAAGCAGTTTCTATGGTTTTTGTTACATCTGAATGTGGTTCAGACTGTTGTGCATAAGTGAGAGTCACCATTATGCAACATTAAACTAGCACGAGGGAGGTCCTCAAACGTTGTCCCCCCCCTACAGAAAGAAGCAGTTAAATTCTCAAAGTGTGTCTTGAATTGCATTTACACTGAAGGCTAGCTATAGCAAATTCCTTCATGCCAAACCCACGTAAACACCCTTTGTCTTGAGGTCAAAAGTCACCATGGCAGGGTTGATAGTGTGACTAAGCACATTTTTTCCCACCCTGATTATGATTTTGAGTTAATCATTAAACATTTAGTGAGGTATTTTGGCACCCCAAACATTATTATTAATTATCTTTAAAGTGCTTAATTTTGGGTCAACCTTTGCAAAATATTCAAGTTGAGTAATCGAAAATCTTATGACACTAACATATCCTCAAAGAAAAACAGTTTTCTTTTCAATCCTGACTCATCAGCTGTTTAATATGATCTATATTATGCTATAATTACACAATATTGTATGAGTTTTTGCTAATCCAACAGTTAAACCGAACAACTTGTGCGACGTTCAATGACCTACTTCAGTCGCTCTATTAAAGATACTTTTAAAAAAATTAACACAAACTTTTAGGGAAGTTGCGTAAAGAAGCATGTTGCAATTTTAAAATATCATTGGGGTTTGTATTTTTTTGCACCCCAAACATTGAGGGAAGGTTCTTCCATTGCACAACCTTGTGCTAACTTCTGGAGAACCACTAACTAGTTGACTGGTAGCTAATATTCAACTTGGCTAATCCGAGTTGACTCCTTTTATTTAATTCACGATACAAATTAAACCTTTCATTTACATGGCAGTGGGGTTATCTCTCTCTCTCTCTCTCTCTTTTTCGGTTAGTTTGTTAATTTTTTCTGGTTCATAACCTGTTTTTCCTCCTTGTGCAGACATGTCAACCAGGGTTGCCGTGGTAACGGGCGGTAACAAGGGTATCGGGCTGTCCATCGTCCGCGCGCTCTGCAAGCAGTTTGAAGGGGATGTTTACCTCACAGCCAGAGACGTGTAGGTATCTGATGTGGATAAGCCCGAACCAGGCTGGAGTATTGATTAATGTACAAATCTAAGTATTATGTATATTTTCTCTCTATGTATCTTTACATAGATCGTTTATTGCTAGTTAACTAGATTTAGAAAGAGCATTTATTGCTCTTATAATGTTCAAGTATAAATTGAGAAACCTGGGTTTTCAGGTCTTACATTCATGATGCATATCTCAAGGTATTAAGACTTTAGCCTTTTACCTCAAAAGTCTTGTGATTGTGTTGTTATCAGATTTAACTGCAGGCAGTCAGGCTGGTCTGGTTGGTGCAAGGAGACACGTAACTCTGCTGTGATCTAAACAGAGCTGTTAGTTTATTTGTTTGTACAAAAAAAACAAAACACAGCGAAGTAACTAATGGAAATTTGTTTTTACTGAGCAATGATTTGAAAACTTCTGCAGCGGTCGAGGTCAGGCAGCTGTGGAGTCTCTGGGCACAGAGGGGCTGAAGCCCTTGTTTCAGCAGCTGGACATCAATGACCTAAACAGCATCATCAACGCTGCCGCTTTCTTCAAAGAGAAGTACGGAGGCGTGGACATCCTCATCAATAATGCAGGGATTGCATTCAAAGGTAGGATTTAGATTATGCATGTTAAACGGTACTCAGTGCTCACGTTTGTGGTTGCACTTCTGGATGAATATATGACTGTAACACTGCGTTAACACACTCTCTTTAGTGGCAGACACAGCTCCTTTCGCTGTCCAGGCAGAGGTGACCCTCAAGACTAATTTCTTCGCCACCAGAGACATGTTGACCCACTTCATGCCGCTCATCAAAGCTGGAGGTACAAACGGAATCGGATGGAGTCTGCTGTCTCAGTCATTTTTTTGAAGAATGACTAAAAAATGACTGTGTATTCAACAGGTGTTAATATTTTCTGTGTTCCTGGTTCAGTAAATCATGTAAGCACTACATGTTTACTGTAAGCATCCTTCATTATTCTTAGCATTTAGCCGCGAAATCCAAAGATTACCGTAAAAAGGCAAAGGTTAAAAAAGGGTTTCTAACACTATGAGTGCTCCCAGGAGCACAGTGACCTCTATAATTGATTTAAGGCCCTCAGTCAGATGGGTGATTGGAAAACAAATGGTCACTAACAGAGCTTGTGAAGTCATATTCTGAAAGCGCAACCATCTCAGAATTTAAGAAATATGATTTAGTACAAAAGCTGTAAACACATGGTGGCTGCCAGCCGGCTTAGTCTCTGAAAATGTTGGTTTTACTGAACTCTGAACATATACAGAATTTATCTTCTGGCTAATGTCATCCTTACTGTGAAGCATGGCGGTGGCATCATGCAAAGGGGGGTTTCTAAGCTGGGAGAGGTGAATGCACTGTTTCAGCACCATTCACACCTGATGGACATCTGTAGACCTGAGGAGCATCTTTAAAGATGCTTCCCATCCAGTCTAGCAGGGTTTCAGTGGATCTAAGGCTATGCTCACACTGCAGGCTTTAACTGTCACGGCCCTAAAGTGGCCCGCATGTGCAAAGTAAAGCATGACGACACATGCAGCATGCTGTGTTTAGGGAGATAAATACGGATGCTACACGTTTCCGTGTGTGCATCAGTTTCAAAGTTGTTATGCAATCAGAGCCAACAAAATTCTGTTATATTCTTCCATTCAATGTTTACATCTGATTTTGCTGCGTCGTCTGTGGCAGAATAGTGACGTTCGTCTCACTTCAATGACGTAAAAGTCATGAACGCTCGGTCTGAGGTCGCTTTAAAAAAGATCCGATACGTATCCGATTTAGTTCTACATGAAAGAGGTCCAGTTGGGTTTGAAAAAATGGATTTCTGCTGTTCAGACTCATAAAAAACTAAGCAAATGGGTGACATATAGGCAAAAAGAAGTCACATTGAGCCACTTTTGCCTGCAATGTGAACGTAGCCCAGCAGATTAAAAGGTTTAAAAAGAAAAAGTGTACAAAACCTATTAAGACTTTTAACTTTCCCAAACATTTCTTTGCCTTTTTTGTTCAATTAAATATGAAAAAAAAGTGAGGGACTTTCTGAACCAACTGCCTCTGGTCACCACTTTTTTCTTCCCTTAGTTTTCGTGAGATGTCTCGATGGTTGCTGTGACAGAGACGGAGACGTTTGTTTTGAAGTTCCAGACACGATGGGTTTTGTTTTGTTTGTTTTAGGTCGTGTGGTGAACGTCTCGAGCTTTGTCGGCTGCCGTACTTTGAACCAGTGCAGCGCGGCTCTGAAGCAGCGTTTCCGTAGCGACGACATCACGGAGGACGAGCTGGTGGGACTCATGCAGAGGTTTGTGGACGAGGCCAAAAAAGGCACGCACAAGGAAGACGGCTGGGCTGATACTTCGTACGGAGTGTCTAAAACTGGACTGACGGTAGGATTGATCTTTTTGGGGATTTTTAATCAGTTGTATACTTTTAATATTTATATTCTATCTATTTCGTTATCTTTATATGTTATTTTTATCTATATGAGCACAACATGCAGATGCACCATAATGTCATTGTACTTCTATGTAATAATAAAGCTTTCTATTCCATTATTTTAAGTAATGTGTTAGAATATTTGGTTAAGATGGATTTTTATTACTTTAAGTGTCGTAAACCAGAACTATAAAGATCGTGTAGTTTGACTAAATAATTGTAATGTTTGTGTCCTCAGACGCTGTCTTTCATCCTGGCTCGTCGTCTGTCTAAGGAGAGACCGAATGACGGGGTAACAGACATGAAATGGATCTAAATTTTCTTTATTTTTATCCCCTCAATATTCTTGACCTAGTTTTTCTTTCTACTGAAGCCTTTGTTGTTAATATATAAGTTTTTTTTTTTTGAAAACTCCTCTCAGATCTTGCTGAACGCCTGCTGTCCAGGATGGGTGCGCACCGACATGGCCGGTCCCAAAGCCCCCAAGTCACCAGACGAGGGCGCCGAGACTCCGGTTTACCTGGCCCTGCTGCCACCCGGAGCCACAGAACCTCACGGAAAATTTGTCTCTGACAAAGAAGTTCAGGCCTGGTGAAATGTTACAGTCAGAAGATGTCAAGCAGGGATTTCTGTCCAAAGAGATTTCCTACACATGTAAAATAAACAATGATGGTATATTCCCAAGCCATGGCAGTTTGTAGGAGGGCGTTTACCTTTTACTGATGTAATCCAAATGAATCAAATTAGCTAACTTGATTATTGTCTTTTTGCTTTAATTGCAACATTATGTAAATGAACACATGAACTGTCAACTGAGTTTCACTTTGCCCTTTGTTTTTGTAACATTCGCCTAAACTTTACGTGAAAAAATCAACTTGCCTTAAATCAAAGATGCTAACTGCTCTGAAATCAATGAAATTAAAAGTTTTTTTCTAGAATTCAGTGCTTTTTTTTCTCTCCTAGCTCGATTTAATGCCAACACTATGAATACACATCACATTCTAAAATGTATATGATTAATATATTGCTGAGGAAGTCCACCGTACAGCTGTTTCTGAGCTGGAGGTCTCAGATTTCCTTTCATGTGGCCACAGAAACCTGTTTAATAAGAGTGTAAACTCCTTTTCTGAGGGCAGAATAGTTTGTGTTTTCTCCATGTTGCTGTGATTGAGTAGACCCACAAAAGGAAACTAAAGCATAAACATCCTGTCCTGAATGCGAGTGCGAAGCTAAATACATTCTCCTCTGTTCACTTCCCAGTAAGTAAATCCTGTTTTCTACTCTTTGAATCTCCGTCCCGTCCATTTGTGATGTGAGGAAGGAGAAATCTTTGCTTCTGAGCCACTTTAGTAAACCAGCATCATTAGCTGCTCATTGTTTGGTTTCAGCGTATCACTGTATATTCACATTTTTACAAGTCAACCTACAGTGTGAGATAATGCGTTAAGCTGTATTCAGGTCAGCTCTTGACCAGAGAAGAAAAATGAACGACCTGCTTGTGTTTCCTCTTTCCTCCCATCACACCAACAAGTACAGTATAGTGCTGTCTACTTCTAGAGTTCTTCTAAATGTTTCTAGGTTGCGATCGATGCTTGCAAAACTGCCTCCTTTCATGCTCCATATATAAAGAATGACCTTATAAGATACCATCGGCTTGCAGACAATCCCATCCAGAAAGACTTCCAGGTGTTTTAAGAACTGCTCTGAAAGAAACAAGCTTTATATGTTTATAACTGGAGTAAAAATGTGGATTAGTTGGTCATTTTACAGTTTATTAACATTTGATTATAATTGTTTGTTAGGTGTCTTATGCTCTAATCTTGATCAGGATGCCCTGGTAGAAGAGATCTTATGTCTAAATTGGATCTTTTTGGCTAAATAAAAGGGCCAAAAAAGGAACTGAAACATGTTTCATGTTTTGCTGAGACGGCTTTTCATGTTAGGGAAGGACAAAACATACCAAGAGGAACAGATTACAGATATAAGAAAGTCTAAAGCGTGTGTGGACAGTAGATCACGCCTAACCAGAAGAAGAATGATTATTATTTCTTTTTAAAAAAAGACTATGTGTACATTACACAGACTAATAATGCGTCCTTATTGGCTGACCTGGGACCAGCTGCAGCCACCTGAGTCAATAATAAAGCCTTTATAGTTTGGGATGCTTGTTTGCATGAGTGTAACAAAGATATTTTTTTGAAAATTAAATGCTTACATTGTTCCAGTCTGAACTTTTACACACTAAACATGGCTCCAAAGCACCATCCTTAGATGCAGAAGAAAACACATTAGTGAAATGAACGCGGTGAGCTTTGCTTTGTTATCTCTTGTCTGAGCACGCCTTGGCAGATAACCTGAACAGCTAGCTTCAACGTCTGCCTGAAACAGTGTTGTGTGAACAAATGACTGATTGATTGAATGATTAATTGGCAGCCAGTGGAGAGATGTGAGAACAGGGGTCATACTTTTTTTTTCTAGTTAACAGTCTGGCTGCTGAACCAGCTGCAGATGGGCGTGAGAAGAGTGCGGCTGATACCCAAATACAGCCAATAACCCTGTTTAGGTCATCGGTGGAAAGAAAAGATTTGGGCATTGTGATATTTCTTTGGTGGAATATTTCTCTGAATTTATCTGCTTATCAAGTTTTACAAATACGACACCTAAATTCCTGGCATGCGTTGTGGAAGTCAGTGACATTTGGCCCTAAGAGGCTCTTTAAACTGGTGAGATGGTTGTTAGGGTGTGCAGACAAATGCTCACAACTGGTTTAACTATCTTTATTTTTCAAAAAGAAGAAAAAAAATATCAACTTTATATAATGTTGCTTGTCACATAAGACATATAACAAAGACATCCGTGTTGTTGACGTTGCAGGTCTCGTTTGCAAGTGTTGATGTTACCGATGTTCGCACGGACATCCTCTGTTGTGTGAAGAAGAACTTGAGTCAGGAAAATTGGTCTATAAACATTCAAGTCTGAGTTACCTGAGCTAGGCTTTTTAAGGAGAGGTTGAATAGTTGCAGGAAGAAAAAAGCTCAATTCATATAACTACTGTTTGTCATAAAAAGGTTAATAGATGGTCCAAAAGACTCCAAAAGACCCTCATTTTAAAAGGTGTTCAGGAACAATGTCTTACTTCTGCAATTTGGGACAAAGAAACGAGCTTAAACTTCCAAAAAATGGCTGAGTTCTGGGTTTTCTTGCGTTCAATGGAGCCACAACATCTAGGATGTCACTAGAAGTTAAATTAAACTCAGTGATTAGTTGGTCAGTGTCTGTTTGGAGGGGTTAGGAAATTATTAATGCTATTAGAAAAGGAAAAGGCTCTGTAATCTTCAGAGAAGTCAACCACAGTAGGTGTATAAACCACAATGGAAAGGCTGGAAACCAGGGTCACAGGATAGCAGGGTGGAGAACCTGATACACTCAGGTAGTCAGGGTTTAGCTAGTTGAGTTAATGAAGATGGTTATGGTTATTTTTATGGTTATTTGGGGTAATATAAATATGTTACTCATGACAAATGCAGTCATTATTAAGGGCTAACCCTTATCAAAGAGAAATTTGCTTCGATAAACGCATATCTACCCAACAAATAAAAAGATAGGCGTGGACTTGCACTTAACTTTAAAACATCTTCCGTGTATGCGCACTAAAGCTGCGCATAACTCATGCCCTGACATCACTCCCGTTTTCCTCCTCAGCGCGTCTTTCTTCTCTGAGCAGCCTCTTCACTCAGTCGCAGGTAAGAAACCTCAATTTGGCCTCATTCTTTTCCAATTAATAGCTTAATAACTAAAGATAAAGTCAAGTTAAGTTATTTTATAAAGTAACATCAGGTATGATAAGATAGTTTGTGTTATTTATAAAAAAAAGTTTATCCTTCGCATTATTCAAATTTTGAAGATATTGTACTTTTACGTGCCGATACCTACAGATATCAATTAAACGTCAATAAAAATGTGGCTGGATTGTTTTTAGTATTAATCCAAAGCTATCTAGGTGCAGTTTGTTGAAACGTGATCGTTTTCTGCGAGTTCGTGCGCGTGTAGACAACCTGCGGATCTACCTGTATGCGTATGGTGCATCTTATCCTGCCTCTGGAGACATTCAACTCTTAAAGAAAACTTAAATTTGCCTTTTTTAGAAGTAATTGAACGGAAATGTGGTTTCAGACTGAAAGAGGGGGGAAACAGAAGGTGAAATAAAAGTAATTTCAGACAGTAAATGAGATATTGTATGAGAATTGTTAGATTCTGCCATTTAACAAACTTTTTTTCCCTGTTTGTACAAATCAGTACAGACTCTAAAGATAAAGCTCCATCCCTACAAGCATGATCAGGAGCCAGAACATGTTTATTACAGATTTTTTTTAACCACATTAATAGAGAATATGATTCTATCCTGAAGAAGACTCAGATATGTGTTACTAATGAAGATGTAAACTCACACCATGAAGGCTAGTTTCCTCAAATCAGGAGTAATGTAATCCTGAAGGACACTAATGCACATTCAGAGTGACACAAAATCTGTATTGCTTAATTAGATTTGTGGTTACCCACCCTTTTTACCCCTGGAAGCCATCCCCCCCCCCACCCACCTCTTGCAGGCGTAAATGGCTTTTATAAGATGGCGTGGAAGACAAAATGATGTTGAAATGTTCTTTGTGAAAAGCGTGAAGCAGAAACACAGAATGAACAGAAGATTCTGTCCCATTAAAAACCATCACGTCGGGGTTTGAACTGAAACAATGAACTTGAATGAATGAGGTGACAACCTTAACCTTTGCCTTGAACGGCCAGTTATGTTAGTTCACACCTCACTGATAAACTAATCCTGCATAAATCCTTGTAGAACAAGTTTCTATGTAGAAGTTTGCATGAGGGGTTGAGCTCTGCGCTCACACCTCACTCTGAAACTTTAAGATGAGTTTTTAATGAAATAAATGAGCTTCTGTGATTTATGTTTCATATTATATTGAAATATATTTCTATATAGTCTTTTTTCCTAGAAGAAAATACAAGTAGATGAATATATAATCATATATAAATATATATTGTCATCATGACTCAGCAAATCTCACCCTCCTTCGGTCCGTCCTCCTGCATGCTTCTAATCTGACTCAGCTTGTTTGAAAAGTTGACTTTCTCAGCTTTTCAGGAAGTTTATTCGTCTGCTGTCAGTTCATGTGCCGATGTCTCTCTGTGGTCAGACATGTCAACCAGGGTTGCCGTGGTAACGGGCAGTAACAAAGGCATCGGTCTGTTCATCGTCCGAGCCCTCTGCAAGCAGTTCGAAGGGGACGTTTACCTCACTGCCAGAGACGCGTAGGTATCTCACCTGGAAACACCTGGACCAGGCTGATGGCTGTTTCATTCATAAAATCAATCTTTA
>JBBBVU010000017.1:26158487-26175459 GCA_037177055.1 Atherinosoma microstoma
TGTGCAGGCACATGTACTGTTTGTTAGCTTGATTGTCCTTTATTTTGGCATAAAATAAAATAAAAAATTGTTAACAACACTTTTTTAAATGTAAATGTTTAAATCGTGTCTTGCACTTGGTTAATGATACAAATAGAAATATGCTAATTTATAACAAACATTGAAGTGACATCAAAGCTTCAGAGAAACAAGGATTTAGAGAATAAAGAATTGCAGACATCTAGACAGTCATCTCAGAAGCATCCTGCCCACCATCTAGGTGTTAAATAACCTGTCATGGGGAGGATAAGAAGTCTGTGGCACTCTGAAGACGTTCGTGCTTCCTCCTAGAAAACACAATGTCTGTTGTCTGCTTCCTCCTCTCATCTTGAATTCAACTTCATGTTTTCTCGTCTTTGTTGGGGTCGATTCTCGTATTATTGCTTGTTCTTGCATCAAGTGGCAAGTTTGATCGTCTGTTTCTCAATCGTGAACTCCCAAAGCTGACAGAAAAGCATCCGCAACCACTGATTCCATTTTTATTTCTACACCCTTCTTTTACAAGTATTTGTAGGAAGTACCTCAAACAGTACAACGTGGTGAGGACGTTGTCGTGTAGAAAGGCTTGTTGTACAAAAAATAGAGAAATGGTTTAATCTAAGGTAATAAACGCATAAATCATTCATTCGCTGCATTTCTGGAGATTCTTGCTGCCCGTTTTTATGGGTCAGAAACCAACGAAAATGTTAATTTTCATCCCATTCTTCAAATACTGCTCTTTTACAGAAGCCACTGGCTTTGAAGAATCAAACTTGATGGCGCTGGCAGCAGACCTGACAGGGAATGCTCCAAACAAAAAAATTGTCATCGGCTGGAGGGGGACTGGTGGAAATGAACAAGACTTAGATATTTCTAAATCTATAGTCGGGACAACTTTAGCCTTGAACTCAGGTTTCTTGACCTCTAAGATATAGAAAGAGAGGCTAGGATCAGGTGTGTGGTTTGTATTGCGATGTTATATACTTTGGTGTTTGAAAGCTTTTGTTTTATCTTTAATATGCAGAAATGATTGTCTTTATTATGTAAAGCACTTTGTGTGGTTTTTTGCTTGAAAAAGTGCTTTATAAATAAAATTTGACTGATTTCTTTTACAGGCTGGCATCTTTTGGTTTTTCCTATAAGCAGAGGAGTATGACAAGGGTGTTTGGAGGGAATATCTCTTCCTCTGACTCACTTTTCCACTCTTAATTTTGCACGGATTGAAAACAAAGCAACACAAGCAGTAACACGTGGATGTTGTGTAAATTCCACTTTTGTTCCGTGTGCGAGTTGCGCTGATCTGCCGATGTGTTTCAGACAATCTCGTATAGAAAGTGATAATATTGGAGGGTCTTCACAATTAATTGTTACATTTAATACTGCGATTCATTTTTAAACAAATAATTGTGACATGCCTTTTAAAGACTAGTTTGAGGTTTTGACACGAGGATATTTGCATCTTCCAGGAATTTAATAGTTTTGGTAACGGCTGCATCATGTGGTCTCTCCCTCTCCTCAGTGGCAGACACAACTCCATTTGCTGTCCAGGCGGAGGTGACCCTGAAGACAAACTTCTTCGCCACTCGAGACATGTTGACTCACTTCCTGCCGCTCATCAAAGCCGGAGGTACGAACACTGAGCTGGCTTTTCTGTAACTAATTTTTCTTCTTGGAAAGGTAATGTGTGTGAGCGGCTAAAAGCTTCAGATTTCCCGATGTGTGTGTGTGTGTGTGTGTGCGTGCGTGTGTGTGTGCGTGCGTGTGTGTTTTTTAGGTCGTGTGGTAAACATGTCCAGTTTTGTCGGCAGCCAAACTTTGAACCAGTGCACGCCGGAGCTTCAGCAGCGTTTCCGTAGCGACGACATCACCGAGGACGAGCTGGCGGGACTGATGCAGAGATTTGTTGACGAGGTCAAGAAAGGCGAGCACAAGAAAGGCGGCTGGCCTGATACGGCGTACGGAATGTCCAAAACTGGACTGACGGTAAAATTGATCCGTCTTCATCAATTTAGAATTGATTGATTTGATCTGTAGTTACTCTTCTAATTGAAAAAGAAAAATGACTTTTTAGTAATTCTCTAAAGCTTGCGCTTGCCTCCAGACGCTGTCCATGATTCTGGCTCGTCGCCTGTCTAAGGAGAGACCGAAGGATGGAGTAATTTTACATTCTTTTATATGTCTTTTAAATGATTTACTTTGTTTCCTTCTCATGTCTCACATCAATGTTGTGCTTCTTGAATTGTTTTTCTCAGATCTTGCTGAATGCCTGCTGTCCAGGTTGGGTCAAGACTGACATGGGAGGCAAGAAAGCAGAAAAGTCGCCTGAAGAGGGCGCCGCTACTCCGGTTTACCTGGCCATGCTGCCGCCGGGAGCCACAGAGCCTCACGGAAAGTTTGTCTCCGATAAGCAAGTTCAGCCGTGGTGAAAAGTCCCGGTCAGCTGAGTGGGACATTGTTAGTGTTTCCAGTTCATCACTAAAAACCTGTCAAAATTTTATGATTTTCCCAAATGAATAAGACAAACATGTAAATACAGCTTTTAGGTCACGGCTGCACATTTCTGAGAATAATCAGGTTTGTCATAGTATACAAAGAAGAAGGATCTAAATAAACAGCAAATGATAAAAAAACTAAACAGAAAACACTGCTGTGTGTGTTTCTGCTGGATCTATACAAAACAATTTTCTTACACTACAGCTCTGATGTTTTCCCAATAAAAGAAAAAAAAACAGCTTTTTGTTTAGATTCAAGATTTTTTGAAATACTTTTTACATGGAAAAGTATTCAGCTTGCCTTAATTGGATGAAATATATGATTAAATCAGAGATATTAAAATGTTTTTGTTCAACAAAAAGGGATTCAATTTTTGTTGTCGCATGTGACTTTCTGATCCGCATTCCTCATCAGTGGGTGGCGGTAATGTACCGTATCGTTGAGGAAGAAGAGATCGTTACACCTACATGATGGCTGATTGTGATCCGAGCGGGTTGGAAGAATCTAAAATACCTGTTGGCCTATTAGACAGGAAGTTTGACAATTACAAAAACAAAGACGGAACAATCATTGACAACGCTGTCTTGAGCAGACAGAGAAGCAAGTTCTCATTTCACTGAAGCACCTGGTTAGGCTGCAAGTTCAGGTGTAACACCTTGCTTTCTGCAGACCTCAGAGTGTTCATAATTTTGGAATGTGATAAATCCACAGCTATCCTGTGATTAATCAGATTGGACATTGGAATAGTTTGACAGCACTTAGATATATTAGTACAAGGGGTGCCACAGGGCTCTATTCTTTGCCCACTTCACTTCTTTTCAATTCATTAGTACAAGCTGTTGACTCCAGACTTCTGCTGTTCTTTAAAAGAAATGGATTCATAATCTTACCTCAGTGGTCACTCCTGATGGAACAACCATTGAAGTAGGTACTTTTTTACCATCCATGACTCTTTAACTTTTATATCTCACATGGACTCTCCTGTAAAAAGAAAAAAAAGAAAAAGCTCAAACTTGCCATCTCTTCCTTAAAAGGAAAATGTGTTTCTCTTTTAATCCAAGGCAGAGACTTGTTGCTGCTGCATTTTTGCCTACTTTGGACTATAGAAATCTGTTTTATTCATTCCCCAGCGCTGGTATTACATATGCTTGATTCAGTTTAGCACACTTCCATTTATTTCATAACAAACTGTAAACCTCGGACTCACCGCTGGGAACTTTATTTTCGGGTTGGATGGTCTGATCTGGGCTCTGCATCCCCAACAGAAGTCTGATATACTTTTGGCTCTCAGGACTTGTACACATGGACAAAATTGTGGCTCACACAGAGACAAGGCTTTAAAACTAGACCGATTTCAAATATAAAAAAATGTTCTGCAAGGATGTTAGCAATGAATACAGTGTTAAGTTTGAGAACAGCATTGAAAAAGCTCCAAGTTTTAGTCACTTTCCACGGAGGAAAAGAAGCAAGGCAGCATTTATCGATAAAGCATCATCAACAGGCTGATGCTCATTTAATATGCAGCTTCCTGACATCCTCCTCTTTTTGGCCCATTCCAGTCGGCACAGAGGGAAGGACTCAGTACTAATAAAAATCAAACTCCAACCCGCTTGCCTTTCTGGGGGTGAATGCAAGATGTACAAAAAGTGGAACAACAAACTCCTCCACGGATGAAGAGCTTTGAATGTAAGATTAGACAAGACTTAAACTGCCAAGTGTCAGCACAGTGAAGTCAGCCATTGAGCAAAGCACAAAATGTGACATTATTTGTGCACTAGGACCTATCACATGTGCTCAGCCTCCACAAAACAGATATGCTGCTCAGTAAAGGTCAGGACAAATGACTTGCAGTGTAACATATATGAATCTGACAGGCACCTAGTAATTGTAAGTTATAGACACAATTACGGAGAGACATGATGACATGCACACGCAGCCAACAATAAATGACAGTCTCCCTGAAGGAACATTAATAGAGCTGACATGTTTAGTGAGGCTGATACAGCTGCACAGCAGGAAAGCACGGAGAGGCTCGTCTGAGCCTGAGGTTGTGTTCAAGCTTAAGAAATTTCATTCAGGTCTTTTCAGCACATCTTGCATCATAAAGTAAACGCATAATTTACTATGGTAACTATGAAGTTTGTCTCATCTTTTAAATGTGCTTCATCAATTAACTGCAAAAACCCCCCGAAGGACTTGAAGAGCTATCAAATATGATAAAGAGTTGGAGGTTGAAGTGACAGTAATTGCCTTGCTATGTACTGAACTGATGACAGCTCTATCAAATGAAAATAGATAACTGAAAAAGATGAATAACAATGTCAAATGTATTGATCAGCCAACCCGCCTGTGAAAAGTGTCGTATAATTTCATGTTTAGGTTATAATGCGACTAGAATACAGAATACAGACCAAAGACTCAATGAGGAAAACGAGGCAAGGAAAACCAGATAAGCTGGACAGTCAAACTGAAAGGAGCAATCAGGAAAGTGGATGCAGGTGAGGAAGGTAGTGCGCCAAAATGAGACATCCTTGCTTCAAATCCATCATTTAGCAGCGGTGTCCAAGTCCAGTCCTCGGGAGCCACTATCCTGGAACTTTTATGGATCCCTTCACCAACACACCTGGATCAAAATGGCTGAATTCCCTCATGCATGTCACTCAGCTCTGCAGCGGCCTGGTAACGAACCGTTCATTTAATTTCAGGCGTGTTGGAGAACGGAGGCATCTAAAAACTTGGGCACCCCTGATATTCATTTAGATTAAATTCAGCTTTAATTGTGCAGCGCTAACTCACAACAAAATCATCAAGGCACTTATCGAGTCTAATCTTGAGTTTAATCCAATCAGATTGATCAAAATGATTCACATCAGGTATGGAAACTTATCTTTTAACAGGAAGGAAAAATCTCCAGTAGAACCAGTGTCCATCTGCCCGAGCCGATTGGTAGAGGAGAGAGCAAGAAAAAGGGGTCAACCAGCATCATAACTGAGCCAGGGATACCTGCTGAGGAATTAAGAAAAAGAAATGCAAGTTAATGACAATCATAGACAATATTTATACATGGAGACTAAAGAGGGCAGAGGTGCTCAGTTAATCACCAAACTTTGCAACGCTACTTAGCTGTGTAGGTGCTTTATTATAGAATACAATGCTAGCTTGGCTTTTATGAAAGGTAAATAGATCAGATGGAGAAACACAATAACTGAGAGACTCTGATGTCTTCACATCTGTTTTGGGGTGCAACAGAGTCAAAGAGGGGACTTGTCAGTTGATGGCACCATTGGGTCCAACCCTTTTATATTTAAATTGCAAGCAAACCCGGACTAGTTCAAAGAAAAGTATCCAAGGGCCCCATTTCAAAAGCATGTGTTCAAACTTCCATGTTGTTTGTGTTTTGTGGGATAAACTAAGCCGATTCAGCAACTGGAATTTGAGATATTTCTTCTCTGCTGGGGTGAAATCCATAAACTCATGACTTCTGCTAATACCAAAGGTCATCTCTTTCAGAAGGCTTCATATTGTAACTTGACTGATAAATGAAATGACTCTTGCAGAAAAGTCTTTAGGTCAATACCAAAGTAGTCTTTGTAGTGTTGATGTAGATTATGTGTGAATGTGGGAGTTGTAGTCCTGTCAGACAAGAGTAAAGCCCTGATTACCTTGCAGATAAAAACTAATCCATTGAGTGGGAGCGATGGCCAGAGACAGAGGGGAGAGATAATCCTGTAATCTCTGCTGTCTGCCAAAGGAAACCCCATCACACGCTCACTTTTGATGATCATAATGGCTGCGACTGTCATTGTTTGTAATCTCTGAAGAGCATTATAATTACTTTATTGATCCGGCAGTTGGGAATTCCCTCTGTGTTGGAATTCAGTGAGTTATACGATAAAGCCATCAATACCAACACTGTTCACATGCAGTATATAAGGTTTGACAAGAGCTTTATCATTCCCTACCTCAGTGATTTAATTATCTAAACTAAAGCAGTGACTACATATTTAGAGAAGATGATGATATTCTGCCAAGTTAGCTTCTTTCAAGACCAAAATAAGGCAGTGATTGAATTGTTCTTGCAAACTTTTGTTTCCTCTCTTCGTCCGATAATGTTTTTTAAAGTTTCTTTACTGAATCCACCGGCGCACGTTCAAAACGGCTGATTTGTTTACATCCGCTTGCTAGTCTGTAACGCCTGCGCAAAGCGAAACTCAGCACGCATGCACCTGGATGAAAAGGTTATATAATGCAGTTTCTCTGCCTAAGGGCGCTGCTGGGCTGCGCAACTCTAGAAATGCACATAACAGATGTCACTGTGCTGTCAATCGAGTCCGGAACGCAGAGTTTTAAGGTAGAAAAGTTAAGGAAGGGGTCTTTAAGGTCCCACCACTGAATTTTACTCAGGTTAAGGTCTGGACTTTGGACCACTGCAACACCTTGATTCTTTACTTTTTCAGACATTCTGGTGTAGATTTGTTCCTGTGTTTGGGATCATTGTCCTGTTACATGATCCAGTTTCAGCCAAGTTTTAGCTGTCAGACAAGATGGACTCCTATTTGACACATGGAGGAGTTTATGGTCGACTCAATGACTGCAAGGTGTCCAGGTCCTGTGGCTGCAAAAAAGCCCAAACCATTAGTCCCCCACCACCGTGCTTGACAGTTGGCATGAGCTGTTTGTGGCCATATGATGCGTTTGGTTTTCTCTTAACATGGTGATGCGTATTATAAGCAGACATTGTTCCAGAAGTCTTGTGGTCTGTTCAGCAAACCTAAGCCAACTCTTTTAGAAAAAGGGTTTCTCCTGTGAATCTTCCAAACAAGCCATACTTGTTCAGTCTTTTCTGATTGGATGAACTTTAACATTTAACATGCTAACTAAGGTCTGGAAAGTCTGAGATGTAGCTCTTGGGTTTTTGTAGTTTCTCTGAACATTGCACAGTCTGACCTTGGACTGAACTTCTCTCTTGAATGTTTTCCGCTTTTGAATAGTTTTCTCACTGTAGAATGATGAACTCCATGTGTCCTTATAACCACTGAGGATATATTTATCTCAATGTATAAACTTGACGAGTACTTTTATTGTTCTTAATAAAGCAGTTTAAGTTGTAATTTGCCGTCTAGGGGTGGCAGAGACAATATGAAATGACTAATCTTCCTCTCAAGCAGCCACAGAGACATCATAAAGGAGTTTCAACAATTACAAAGATTAAACACACAAATAGAGCACAGGGAGCTAAAGATGAGTCATAGTGACTTCAGGGTGGGTCAAAACCAAAAAGAAAAAAACAAACAAACAACAGAACTATCTGTAAAGAAGGAGATAACCAATGTCAAATCAAAAGGAAAAACAACAACTAACCTCCATAAACTAAAAATAAAGGAGAAAACTGAAATGAAAGGAAAACGCCAGCAAACCATACAGCTGAACTGGGGATAAGCTGTGGCCAGTTGGGAGGAGATGAAGATGAGTGACTTCTTTGCCTGTGATCCAGGCCTTCATAGGGAACCGCTCCGTCAATATCCAATCCCTGAAGTGCAGCGAGAGCAAGCACCAATCCTGACCTGGCACCTGCCCACACCTTGCATCATTAGCCACAGCAGACACAACAAGTTAAATAAAAATGTCTTCAAAGTTTTTCAGCTTAGTGTAGTTCTAAATTTTAGTAAGTTTTCAGGAGTATTTTCTTTTTAAAATGATGTTTTGATTTCTACTATGAATACAACCTTTCTTTTTGGTAATAGATCAACATTTCCTTTTATTTTCACACTGAAGTGAATACACTGAGACTGTATCATGCTGCCGTTTCCCCCCGTTTAGATTTGATCCAATATCGCATAATCTTTTCTATATTTCATGTTTTAGTGCAACATTTTTCAGCAGGAACATAAGAGGGAATGAAAGATAAGAAAGTTCATCTTTATGGATAAAAATAAAAAGTTCAAAAGTTCGAAGAGCAAACTTTACAGTCAAAGGGAAGTGAAATAGTAATAATAAGAAGAAAAAGAAGCGGGCAGACTTCTCATATTAACTATATAAGCGGGCAGTTTAAAACCACATCAAATATCGGTTTCATTTTCATTGAAACCTGGAAACAATAATGAAATTAAGAAATATTAATGCGCAGCACCATTTTTAGCAAGGGGTCAAATATGTTGATGCCTTTTCACATTGACTCGTAAACACAAATCCACCTGAATGGAACATCTGTGTTCCTGAAGTTTCCACCAGAACATTACCCCTGACCAAATGGCACTTTGATAAAGGGGAACGTAGCATCAGAAGTGACAGAAATCAGATCCTTCTGATCAAACCGAGAAATCAAATCACAACAACATTGCAGGTTTCTATAGGGGGTCAGTGCATGGAGCTTAGAAAAACTGGATCCAAAACAGGATAAAGTAGATCAAAAGTGAGCAACTACCAGTAGATGACATCTGAGAACTGATAAACCCACGAGTCCAGGGAGCTGGTGAAGAAGCGGGTGTAATATCTTTGATAAAGGGTGTGTTATTTGTTGTTGTGGTATTGCATCTCCTTCTAAAAAGCAAATGAAACATCACATAAAGTTGGGCATGTGATTCAGCCGAAGATTATAAACTTCCTGTGCTACATTAATATTTATAAACCAGCTGGGTGCCACATTCTGATATGCTACCTTTTATAAAAAGGGTTAAAAAGCCCTGATTAACTGCAAATAATATTCAAATGCTTCACCAATGCTTTATTAATCATTTATTATCCAATAATATTATTTAGGTTGCAGAAAATCTTCCAGCATCATGCTTGTTGTGTTTTCCCAGCTCTTTAATTAACCAGGCAGCCCCCCTGCGGTTCACTGTTTGACCATCTACCCTCTGGAAAAGGCTTCAGGGCGTAAAATCAATTTATAGACAAGTTATTAATATTTACAACTACAAAATGAATGTATTACTATGAGAAAACCTCATGAATGATTCATTAGCTGCAGTTTGCTGCAGCAGACTTCAGCTGATGGTTTTAGATAGTTAGACTCAAAGAGGGTCTTAAATTAAATTAATTATCTTCTATAAACCTCGCCACATTAGAAATTACATTGACAAGACACCACAAGGAATACACAAGTACAAGATAAGGTGATTAGTAAGAGTTTGGGGGTATGAGAGGAGGGAACAACAAACTGCTACACGGACAGTACTTTCACAATTACATAAGAATGATAAGTTAATGGAGGAGTGGACAGTTTAATTAGCATAACTCGCCCAGCTTCTGGCACAGAAGCTCCTGTTTGAGCTTTCCGCTGCCACCAGGGGGCAGTGCTCACAATCTGGAACACTCTGGAACGTTGGCACCTCTTTGTTTAGTTTTTTGTTTTAGTTTTAGTTTGTTTTTGCTTGAACGGGAAAATAATCATCTTTTGTGGAGAAAGTAAAGATAACTTTTTTTTTTTCAAAAGACAAAATAAAATCAGAGTATTTAAGTAAGTTATCAATGCAGAGTCCCACCGGAACTGATGCAGCACGTTAATTGATTGCTGATTGGCTGATAGTTGACGAGAGCCAGTTAAGTCAGACTTTGCCAACAGCAACCGATTTCATTACAAGCAGGATAAGGCGCCAGAAATGTTGCCACGGTGAGCACAAATCAACTCTTACAACCTGTACTCATCTGTTGACAAAGAATATTACATTTTTTTTAACCGTTGGACAAATTCCATATTCATAAAACCCAAGTTGTCCGACTCCAAACCCCCTTAGATATTGTTGAGTTTCATTTCTAAACTATCTAACATGCTAAACAAAAAAAAAAAACATGAAAACTTTGAACCAGTGCTCTGCATTTAATTTTAATCTATTTATTTACTTGCTTGCTTAATTTTTTATGTAGATCTGTTTGCATGTCTTTGTTTATTTACAATCTGACTCCAGATGTGATCCCCTGGTAATTACTTATACATTATTTTAATATGTTCCTCTGTTAAACAAAGCCCCCCCCCGAATCACTATATTGGTCCTTTTTTTTGATAAGTCTTTTCATTGAAGAATTAAATCCACAAGATATTTATGATAAAACCGTCTTTAAGCTGAAATGAATCCTCCCTCCATCCCACCCTGAATTATCCTCCCTCCATCCCACCCTGAATATAGAGTAGTGCATAACCCAAGATGTGTACAATAATTACATTCATTCACAAGCATCCATACACCGCATTTCATAGGAGATGGAAGGGGGGGGACAAAGAAACAAACATAAGAGGCTAGACATTATCAACAATTCATCCATGTAGTCAGTTATCCAGCAATCTGGCAAGGATTGCACTTGCTCAAGAAAAGATAGAACTGGGGCCCGGGATACATAAAATCGGTCCCCAGATCCCTTAAGTGTGTATTCAATTTTTTCAAGGCTTAGAAGAAGCATATGGTTGTTCAGTCATTGAGAGACTTGTTTGGTAGATTTCCAGTGAAACAAAATCCTTGTGCAGGCTAACAAAGCTGAAAATGCTAAAATGTCCCAAAGTTTATTGTGGCATTGTTGGTCAGTCGGGGCTGAAACGAAGATGCAGCAGTTGGTTGCAGATTTGCAGCAAGGGCCTGTGAGAAGGTTTTAAAAACAAGTAATTGTTCGAAACATGTGTCATGGTTGCTGGGGCACTATGACACCTGCTACACCTTTCATCCATGTTAAAGTAGATTCCAGCGAGTCTGCTCCTACTTTGATGGAGACGATATAACATTTTAAACTGAATAACACTTTGTATTTAGCACAGGATGCACTGTTATAAACTCTTGTCAGAGCTTCTTTCCACATGTTGTCAGAAATTACATCACCTTTTTTTTTTTAAAGATTAATCACATTAATATCTTATTTTTCAATACTGTTGATTTATTTGTACACAGTTTATCTTTAGAGGAGGGGTGGAGTCTTCATGCAAACTGCTCCCAGACCCTCCAGGAGGGAGTCTGTGTTTTAGTGTCTGGCTGTTGAATTTGGTTATAAACTTTCAGTTGGAGATAAGAGATGACCTATCCTTCAGTTTCTCTCTCTGGAGAAATCCATCACCTCTCTACACTGTGGGACTGTCCAGATCACCTGATGAACCCTGCAGATGGTTGTTTGTGTGCTCCCTAAGAAGATGTGAACCTTTTTCATCAGCACTGAAATCAGGTTTTTCTGATAATCCTTTCACAGATTAAAGCTGTCCTCTTGATCGGTTTGCACAGCACAGCATATGAGGAGACGGCCAGACACCAACTCCCCTGGAAAATGACAAGAAAATGTCTCAGACATTAAAACTTAAGCTTCCTAGCATTCTTTAAATCTTTCTTTTCATCGACACTTTTGTTCCTCTCATCTTGGGATTAATTTGCATATTTTGTACGTTTATATATTTCAGTGCATGAAGTAAAAGTGACAGAGATTATGTGAATATTATGTCCTCAAAGTAACTATTTATCCACAGACTGCATGTCTGCTCTATCCTGCAGAGGACTGGGTTGCACAGAAAAAACATTTATCATTATGTTGTAAATTTTGCATCATGTCATTCTTCCTGTGCACAACTCCAGAGTATTTGTGAGAGTACATCTCCAGCAGAGAATCTCCCATTTTAAAGTATGTGCATAGAAAGTTTAGATACAATCTAAACTACACATTTGGATGCTTTTTTGCATAAAAAACACCTCATTCTTAAGCTTGTTCTCACCTGACAAGAAGTCTTCCTATTTGAACATTAATCTTTGGACTAATCTCCATCCATGTTGGAGTCTATGTTGTTCCTTCATTTTTGTCTAGGTTATAATCCTTGCAATGGCAAAGGCGTTGCTTTGCAGCACGTTGTGTCTGTGGAGGGATCTGATCAGTGGTGATGATCTGATAATCTGCTTTTGCGAAGAGCTCAGATAAAAGGAGATACTTTGCCACATAATGAACCATAAAGTGAAGCTTTTTTTAAAAAACAGTTTTTAAATGTTGATAAAAATCTAGCATGTAAATTAGTAGTAATTAAAGACTCTTCTAAGCAGATTTTCTTATCTTCTGACAGTTCCAAAAGATAAACCAGCTTAGCTGAAGCATGTTTTGCATTCAGAAATGAGAAGCATCAGTCTTCTCATCTCAGACTTTGCACGATAACCAAATCTAAATGACACCCCAGACTTAAGAAGCCTCCTTTGCTCCTAACGCAGTGTTTCATCTTCAAAGGGCAACAATTTTCACCATCTTCTGTATCTCTCTCTCAGAAGGTTAATTTGGGTGCTGGAGGTCCTTTTCTTTATTCCCTCTGCCTTTCTCTTTGTCTCTCCTGAAGGAAACTGATGGCTTTTGGACCTAACCTCTGATCCTCACAGAGCCTCTGCAATGCATTTCAACAGAATACAGCCTTAAACTTGAGCAGCCTCTAGCTACTGATGTGCTCAAACATCCCACTGAGTGCATATTTCTTGTGAAATATTAAATCAGAGACAAGGATACACAACTGATTGTTTGGTGGTGCATTTGTGTTACTTCTTGTTTCCTTGAGGGATAAAAATGATATGTGGAGGTTATTTTGTGGGAAGAGACAAGGATTTAACTGGACACTAGTGGTGTTAACACTTTCTGTAGTACGATAGCTCCTCCTCAGCTTATATCAGTAGAAAAAAATAATGCTCTACATCAGGGATGTCCAGCTGTGGTCCTTAAGGGCCAGTCTTGTGCAGGTTTTAAATGCTTCTGCACAAGCCTGTTAATGCTCCATTAATCTGAGTCAGTTGCAGAACAGGGGCCCTCGAGGACTGGAATCCGACATCCCTGTTCTACATATCTACATTGTTACAATTCACACTGCTCACCACTAGATGGCAGTAAAGCAGCACATCACACCTCTTCCAGAGGCTGCTCATGAAGATAACCTGCACAGCATTTTAATTCCTCTCCCTGCTGCATCTGCTGCCTCCACATGATCTACCTGCTCTCCTTCCCCTCTTACTGTTAAGTGAAGTCAAATTTGACAAACAGAACAGACATTATTGCAGACTGTGACTCTGAATGCCCCAACAACCTCAAGCCTGTGTGTGTGTGTTTTTTTATTTTTATTTTTTTTTAAAAGAGACCTTCACAGTAATATAATGTGTTGATAAAAACAACGTGGGAATTAGTCATTTTAGTTTGGCTGCTATTTCGGAGCAAGCTTGACCGTTTTCATGTTCGAATTTGGCTCATGCTAAGCTAAGGTGAAGGGTTAGTGATTAAATGTCAGATTAAATGTCATGTTTAAATGTCAGGGAGAAAATTCACGCCTTGAGATGCGAGACAACAAAGTTGAAAATCTTGCTTTTTTCCCTTTTGCACCAATTTTTACCAGGTCTATTCAAACAAATGTGCAACCCCCCACCCCATCCCTTTTCTTTTTTTTTTACCCCTGCTCCCTTGCAGGGACATTAACATGACATCAAAGTCAGAAGTCGCTGAATGAATGTTGAACCGAAATGATCTGGCAGTTCTGCAGGAAGTGTGTGCGTCCACCCCAGACACTTGTACCAACATGGCCCACTTCTTATTGGCCTGCTTTGTACTGGAAAGGACACTGTGCTGACATCAGATAGAGGCGAGCTGCTTCAGAGCTCCGAAATGAAGAGAGAAAGAATTACAACATCAGCAGGGTACACACTTCAGTGTAAAACAACCCAGCAGGGGACAAGGCTTTTAGAATAGGAATTGTTCAAACATGACTGTGAGTGTGGGGAAATACTGCCACCTAGTGGACAGACAAGGTAGTTGTCAGATAAAATCTTGGATGATTATATTCCTGAGAGATTGTGTTATTTCCTTGCATAATATAAAGCGTTTATAGCCGTATGAAGCCTTTGTAGAATCAATAGTACATGGTGACATGTATTTGATACATAGGTATTATCTCACTGTGTTACTTAAATACTGATATAAAAATACTATCAACATCATCCTGCAACCAAATACTATAATTAATCTGACATTATAACAGTGACACAACCCTTTTTCAGTGGTTACATTTTCATTTGCTTTATGTTACGCATTACATGCAAAACACAACAAGTGGGAGATAGTTTTATAAAAAATGACAATTTCATGCACCCACAGAATATTAAAGCTAACATTTTCCCTCTGGCCATGTAGCCTCTGTAATGGTAGCTCACAAATGTGAGAGATACTTCAGAAGATTAAATTTATCTCCAGCGGAACAACACCAAAAGGTTTGAAAGCCTCTTAGTGATGAAGCTTTTAAGCCTGGACAGCTTTTATTCAGTGGGTAAATACAAGGATCTATGGCGCTGCATATGTTATTGCAATTATCTAATCAGTGATTTTGTAAAATTATGAAATGATGTGTGAAAGACATCCTCTGTGAGAAAAAAAAAATCCATAGAAAATTATTGACTAACTCTGCAGGCTGTACTTTTCCAGCTTATTGTTTTGGTTCTCTGCTGCCCTCAACTCTATGCATGGGCTTAGTCCCAGTGCAATGCGTCATGGAACAGCGTCGCCATATTCTGGAGCTGCGAACCATAAAAAAAAAACAACACAATGTGTAATCTGTTTTCTTTTAGTCATTTTAGGCACAGTTAACTTGTGCAAGCACAGACAAATTTCTATGCAAAAACAATCTGCAGTGAAAACATTTACATTTTTGGAATTGTGGATTTGTATGAAAAAAGAAGAATGGAAATTTAACACAAACAACTTACCTCCACAACATGTTGCGGTTATCTTTACAGCATATATCGTGCCGTGCAAGTGGCTGTACTGATTTGGAAATTTGCAGTAAGCCAAAGCACTGACACAATTTTTTTGTTTTAAAGCTAAACCTGTGCTTTAATAGTTTAAACTTGCTGGTATTCACATGACTTCACATCTGCTTTATTACTTTTGTGCAACATGTGGCCAGCCTAGCTCATTGTAGACCAGAGCTGCAGACCAGACTGTGGTGGAAAAGGTCTTATGTTTGAAACCGTTTTAAGTTCCTTCAGGGTTTCTCGTGAAGTCATAAAAAAAGGCAAATGAGTCGAGGATTTTATGAAAAGTCTAAAAAAGGAGCCGAGTCAAGCGTTCTGGAGATATCAGTGAACCGAGCTGACGGGTATTTCTCCAAGTCAAAGCTTAGATCCTTAGACATTAGTCGAGAAAGACTTATGCCATGACATAGCTGAACTTCTTTAAGTACATGAACTTGCATCTAAAATTTGACATCAGTATCTTTCATCTTCCTTGCACAATATTAGCCATTTTAGTTTCTTCCACCCTGATTTTGTTTGCTGAAGGCATGTCTGCAAAAGTTACACAATTTCTTACAAGCAATCAAAAAATATCTAAACTACCGTTTAAAAAGGGATCTTGACAGGGAAGTTTATTTATTTTCATCTAGCAGGTGACATCAACGTAATCTTTCTTCTTTTTGTAACAGCGGATCCAGACTTTTACTTCCAGGCAGAGAATCTGACAAGCTGTTTACCTCATTGGTCATGTGGACGCACATTTTAACCAACAACACAAATCCTTTCCATCTTTACTTAAATACATTGTTATATATAGTAAAAACCTGTTTTCCAGTAAAAGTTGTGAGACATTCCAGCAAATTAGGTGTAAAAAAACAAAAAAACCCAATGTTTTTTGCAATCTTGCACTGAGAAATAGATTTCTGGGACTTATTGATGATTCTCTGACCACGCTTGTCACAATGTATTAAGCCATGACACATTATTGCTTGCATGTGGACGTGTGCTCCTTTTACACCCAATCCTGACACCCTCACCTGTTACCAATATATCTGTTGATTGAAGACTCTTCCAGAATACCTGCTCTTTATATTCTGAGCTTTTCTGTCTTTCTTAGCCTCTTTTTGAGTACATTGCTGGCATCAAATTTTACATTTGCTTGAGTCTTATAAATACTATTTAAAATAAAGATCAGTTAAAAACACTGTAAAGTGGCTTATTTGTACTGAACTAACCCCACCTGTGAAGGTGTGGATAACTAAACAATCAGGTCAGGTGAGGCCAGGCTTGGCTTTTACCCCAACTTTCTGTTGGTTACCTTTCAAATTCAAACAAAGCCCTTATTTTCCTTAACTTTGCTCAGACTCCTTTCTCTGTTACAGCCTACAAACCTGGTTGTTCCAACGTCGGAGACATTTCAACCCTTAAAAATATACATATATATCACAGGTTATGTAAAACTGGTGAAAGTGTGAATTCAGGGAAGACACTGATCCACTTCTCAGACTTTGAAGTAGGTCTCCTGCTGAGGATTTTATTCCTACTGAATGAGAGTTCCTTTTCGTTCAGATGAAGTGATTACTTAGAAAACAACTTTTCATGGCAACCTGACAAAAAGACCGGCACTCGGATATTACATGACACATTCAGTTAATATCGTACAGCATTTTACTATTTTTCTTGATAATAAAAAATTATATATATATATATATATATATATATATAAAGCTGTTTAATTGAACTGAGATTAAAAT
>JBBBVU010000017.1:26175559-26198710 GCA_037177055.1 Atherinosoma microstoma
TAAAGCTGTTTAATTGAACTGAGATTAAAATATTTTTTTTGTTTGGTATGTAAATATTTAATCCACAAAGTAAAACTTTCATATTTCCTGCCTAAATAGTGACATGATCGCCTGGGATAAATTGATTAAAAAACAAGGGGATGTTAACTAGGATGTAAACCTTCACTGGTACATATATAATCTACATGATCTGTTTAGACATCTAATTTCTTGAACGTACACATATCCTCTAATTCCTGAGGCAGAATATTGGGATCCCTGGAGTATCTGGGGGGGAAAAAAACAACAAAGTTATGGTAATTAGAGAAAAAAAGGATAATTAATTCCACACTTTCCGTTTCTACATCTTGTGAATATGCTTTGTAAATTTAGAACTATTTCCCCGACGTTTACCGTAGCAGTAGATTCAATTTCAGCTGCAAAACTGTACCAGTAGGTTTAAATGCTGCAATAATAGTTATCATGTCAGTAAATATACATCAAATTCTGATGATAGGTGTGGATTACTGAATTGATTATTTGGTGTTGACAAGTGCTGATTAGACTCTTCTCCCCCCCCCCAAACACCCAGTGTGCTTCAGGGACTGTGAAATAGGACAGTGATAGGGTGGACTTAAACACTCACACTATTCTTCTTTCTTTGCACTTCAATGGTTTTGTCACAGAGATAAAATGATGTTGGATATCGCTGTGGCTGGGCTCGAGCACACATGCCTGGTAAAATCCTACAGTTTCAGGAGGATTATGCTGAGTTGGTGGCTGTAGACGATGTATCAGCAGCACAACACGGGGCTGACGTCTCATGCTGTCAAAAATCATCCTTAGAACCCGAATGTCCCAATGAAAAAAAAACAGCCTGTGTTGCATTGTGTCTGAACATTTAGAGGTTTTTGGGATCTCTCCAACACGGCCATTCTGTCTTTGAAATGCAGGAGGAACAACACAAAGAGTAAAAAGACAGAGGAAAGAAAAAAGGGACACATGGCATGTAAGAAGGAGGAAGCAGTAAAGCGGGGGAATGTAAAATGGCACCTGGCCACCCAGACAAAAACAGGATATTCAACAAAAGCGCTATCTGTTGTTTTTTTTCCTGCTTTCATCTTTCTATGCTACAAATCTGAAACCAAGGAATAAAAGCTAAAAACAGGACAAATCAGATAAAACCAAAATGATTTTACAGATAAAAAGACGAACTGAAAAGACACATTGATGAATAATTCATACGGTTGTATAAGAGGTAGTGATGTTTGATTTTTAGCAAACATAAACAGCATATTACTATTTACTGAACAAGCTATTAGCATAAAAAAGCTATTTCTAGTATAGAATAAAGCTCATGGACACAGTTTTAAAGACGCACCTCAGAGCAGATTTTCTCAGTGATGAGCCCCCTATCGACGGCTAATTCAGCATCCATCTGGCACAGCTCCAGAAATGCACATTTTAGAAGTCACCGTGGCAACAAACGAGTCTGGACGCAGAGTTTTAAGGTTGGAAAGTTACATAGTGTGTCTTTAAGAATATGCAAAACATTTATGGGCATTTCTTAGAACACATTTCACTACAGCTGGAATTCAGGGCCAGTAGCTGAGAATACATTTATCCTATCTTTAGTATTTAGCAGCAAGCCATTAGCTTTGTTTAGCTGGTGACATTGGTAGAAGAAAAAAAATAAAGTTTAACTTGTGGCCACACATGAAATGAAATGGAATGAAATATACTTTATTTATCCCTCTTAGAGGGAAATTATTGTTGTAGCAGGGTTTTTTATTTTTATTTTATTTTTTTAAATTATAACAAATAATGTCAAATAATTTTTTTTGTATCATTATTTAACATCTTCTGCACAACATTATTTAACATCTATAACATTATGAAGTTATAGATATCTAATACTAGTGAACAAGACACTCACATTGCGTTATTAGTGCATCAACAACTCACCCATTGTCCGCAGCCTTTTGCGTCAGCGCCTGAATTCTGCGTCTCTTATTAGACAAGAACTGTTTACGCCACGTTGTAGTCCACATCTGAAGCAAACTGAAACATACATTCACACATACCCACTCTCCCCAAGCTAACCAAACTTTCTGAGCAAATAATACTTTATTCATAAAACCCTTTCCAACAACTCACAGGTGACCAAAGTGCTTTTGAAAAGATAAAACATCACTAAAACATACTAAATCCAAGCAGTTACACAAGCAAGTACAGAAATATAAATAAGTAAAAGGAAGAAAACGGTTGAAAAACCAAGAGAATAAAACAGAAGAAGATAAAACAGTCACCATACTACTGGGTTTTAAAAGCAATCGTAAATAAATTGGTTTTAAGTTTCAACTTTAAGAGAACATGTAGATACGAAGGGAGCTTATTCCAGAGCCTGGGAGCAACATCTGAATATGCTCCGTTCGCCCAGTGTTTACATCTAGATCTGAATACGTTGAGTAAAAACTGGTTGGATAACCTCGAGGTTCATTAACAATTAAAGGTTCAGATAAATAAGATGGTGCAAGGTCGTTAAGAGCTTTCAAACCAAACATTAAAAGTTTAAAATCTGTCCTGAATTTGACTGGACGAAATGGGACTGAACTGAAATGATTTGCTTCAGAAGGGCTGGTGTGAATCCCAAGTTCATGCTGACTTCACTTCTGTATTATAATCAAGCTTCACGTGTTACTATGTACATAATCGTATCCACTTTGCTCATCTTGATTTTAAAATCTTCATCACAAAAAGTGAAGAAAAGGATAGTAAAAGGTGTTAATTTGAGAGATCAGTAGTTTGATACTCATGTTGTACGCTGCCCTCCACCATAGCTGTACCTTTTTACCCCCCCCCCTTTACTGATTCCTTACTTTTCATCTGCCTTACAGAAAAAAAACAGCCTGGGGACACATTTCTAAGCAGGGAATGTGATACTATGCTTTGTCCAATGTCCAATGTCCTATTACATTTTTCTGGTGAGATTGAGCCGCTTTTTTTTTTTTTGTCTTAGTTCATGACTCAATACTTTTTGTGACAGTTCAAAAGATCTTTATGATGCTTTTATGCACCTTGGGCACTTCATGCTTATTTTATGTCTTAGGGCACCTTGTGTACATCCTCAGAAATGATTGGATAATACATATCTTTGATGTGCAAAAGGTATAAAACGGCAACTTTCTGCTCTGGTGACAAGGCTTAACTGATACACAGCCTCCAGCACTTTGCAGACCGTACAGCTAAATGAAACTGACTTCTATTGTAAATTAGTCAGGCAGTGTCTCATTTGCAGTACGATGATGGGCAGAGACTCGCACACACCTCATCTTCTTATTTAGGCTGCTATTTCCACTCTGAGGAGCTGGATGATAGAAGGTGGAAGATGAGTGAACGTCTGTCATGCAGATAGTTCAGACGTGCTTTTATGCAAAGTTCCCCATTAGCCTGCAGCTCTGACAAACAGGCGCTGCCTTACCTGGAAACTAGAGTTTCAGTGAGAAAGTTCAGTCTGAAAGGGCTTAACTTAATTTCTTTTACTCTACTTCAAATCTCCTGGAAACTTTCCCATAAATTCTCTTATTTAAAAGTTAAATAGAAAGCTTAAAGAGCATTTGTGTGTTTTTGAATCCATTTTTTTACGCATACTATTTATATGTTATTTCATCTAATGGGAAGTAAAGGAATGATGAACAGAGGAGCTCATCCAAGATTCTTTTGGAATGAGGTCAGTCATATTGAAGTCTTCAGATCTTTGTCAGATCTAGAATCCTCTTTGGAGAAACCCACCATTACTTAGACTGAGGAAAGATTGTCGGCTCCCATTTGAATGTAAGTAGGTCAATGGCAGTCAAGAAGCATTAGTAAGAGATAGTCCCGACTGCTGATGACCTCTGATGTAGGATTTACTGTCCATGTAATACAAAAGTGAAGATGAACAATGCCTGCACAGGCCCGACTGGGCGTCAAGCTCCTTTAGTTGGGGCACATGCGACCCTGGGTTAAAATGAGGGGAACAAAAATAGAAGTTAAATGAGCTTAAGCTATAGGAACAACAACGGTGAAGCAACACTATTGAGATCCAGGTAATAAAAATGAAACTAAGTTCAACATGCGGATGATTCTTTGTGATCAAAGTCAGAGCAAATGTAAGAGGAAACCTTTCCTCCTCCTGTGTCTGCTGCTGTGCTCTCTGGAGAGCATCAAGTCTTTTATGTTTAAACCTCTGGGACGGGGCAAAAGGTAACTTGCATTTTTCATTTGCAAGAGAAATTCACAAAAGATGTCAGTTTGATTGATAGTGAATGCTGGAGTGGTTGTCTGGTCCCACACTCTCTCTTTAATAGATGAAAGTATTTGCCAGTAATATGTCAACAAACTGGCAAGCCGCTGCTTTATTAGATTTTAAAAGTTTTGGAAACTGGGATATAATAATGTGACATTATAATTGTAAAAGTTGAAGTCCTTCTGTTTGCTGCCAAGAACATTTCTGGGTGCAGAGAAAGTTTTGTTTTGGAGGGAGCATTGGAGTTTAAATATTCATAAAGCTTAAATTCAATCATTTGTTTTACATCTTGCATTAACATTTTACCATCTCATGAAAGGCAGTGTAAAATATGAATGAAAATAGAACAAAGTGATTTGCAAATGTTGTTTTTTTTCTGTAACCATTGGGATATTAAAGTAACAATTAATACTGATAGAAGACCCAAACAGACTAAACAGGCAGGAGGCAGACAATACAACCTTTATTCCAGACAAACTAAATAAATACTGACATAAATAAATACATTAATGACTAAAAGCAATCAGAACGTAGACCTCTGCAAAAGCCATTATGATTTATTTATTTATTTATTTTTTTTACCAATGATTATGGGCATTATTGTTTAAGTTAGGGATAATTTTGCCATTAGAGCTTCTATCTCCCCACAGTAAAGAATCCTTAAGAAAATTCCTGGATCCAGGCGGTGATGTGGATCACCCCTAAAATCTAATCACTTGTTCCTTTTTCCATTTCTGAGATTTCCTGAAAAATTCATCAAAATCCGTCCGTAACTTTGAGTTATGTTAGTAACAGACAGATGAACCAACGCTGCCAAATACATGACTCCGTGCCTTGGCGGAGGTAAAACTAAAAATAAAAGGACAGTGTGGAAGCGCTCTGGCCGAAACCTCTGTGGTGTAATAAAAGTCAGATTAAGTAATCAGAGTGCTGTGTGTTTATATTAATATTGTATAAATCTCACCAATTTACTCATTAACAAGAGTCGTCAATTTTCGGACAGCATTCCTTCCTGGCTGTTGCTGTGGCAACAGTGTTGCTTTTGGCCTGGACGATGTGTTTGAATTCTTCATATTTGTCACCACCACTGATCAAGATGGAAAAACCCTGGGTTGAATTACTGAGATGATAATCAGCTTCGTATCGCTTATCAGGATTGTGAATGTCTGGGCAAGTCAGCCCAGGTAACAGAGATATAACCTGGATATGTTAATCCCACTTCCTCCGGTAAGGCAGACCCATGGAGTCAGACGGCTGAACCTATAATTTATATAAATGCTGTGTCATGGTGTGACAGGAAGAACAAAGAGGCAGGTTGGATTTCGGATGCTGTTAAAACCAGCTGTTGCGATGCCTGCTGTCAACTACCCTGCCATTGGTGAGCAGTTTGGTAAAACCCACTAATTTCCAAGTAAAAGAACATTCAGAGATCCAAAAAACACAATTAGCCATAACCACTCACTTCCATTGTGGCTAACTGTGTTGCGTTGCAGCTAATCGTGCTGTGGTTTCTGTATTGCTGTTACACTTTTGGACCACATACTAAACCCCAGCACCACTAGAAAAGCCAAGAAAGCTCATGGGGGGGGGGTTCACCCCAAGTTCAACACCCTGAGGCCAGGGGCGAGTGAGTGTGAGAGCCACTATCCAGGATGAAAACAACAAATATCCAGGAATGCATCCAGAAGATGGCCTCCAGTGATGAACTGCTAAGTAAATGCCTCAGGCAGTCATTACCCAGCACGAGGGAAGAGGAGGTGAAACCATCAGGGAATGATAAAACTTGCATGGGATGGACGGATCGGAGAGGTAGCCGACATCAACAAGTCCTATTAGTGGCTTGAGAAGGCTGGTCTGAAAGACAGAGGCCCTGATTAATGCTGCACAAGAACAAGAGAGGGCCGGGGTCTACCACACCAGACAGAATCCTAAAGAAGGAGGCAGTTGTGATGGATGTAGCGATCCAGAACAACAGCAACATCAAAAAGAAATGACATGAGAAGCTTGAAAAATACCAAAATGCTGAAGGAGAAAGTCGGAGTGTTCGAGGCCGAGATCTCCAAACTGGGAGAGTGGCTCCAACAGATGCCAGGAACACAAATCAGAGATTTCTGTCCAGAAGAGCTCAGTCCATGAAACGGCCAAGAGAGCACCATCAAGCTCTGAGGCCTCTGAGCTATGTTAGAGGACTTGAATGTGGATGCTTTAAGATATATATAAATTAAATATGGCTAATTTTGTAATTTTGAACTGTTCTTTAAGTTTTCTAGCCCTTCTGGAGCCCACTTGGTTTGACTGGTCACCAAAACCCAAACTATTTTTCATCACTATTTCAGCCAGTATAATTTCAGCCCCTCTGACATACCATTCATTAAAATTATCCACAAAGAATTACAGTAAAAAATGAAATAAAAAACTGTTTAAATGCTAATTAAAATAAATAAATAAATAAATAAATAAATCAACCAACAGAAGAGACTGTGTTTGTTACAAGGCCAACGTGAAGCGGTTTAAACTGATCTTTTATTGAGCTGTAAGGGGTTGCCACCGGCGTAATGGGATAATGTTCAGCCTTCCCAAAGTTAATCTGCATCAAACTAGCTGAGCAGCAGTGGAGAATGCTGCGCCGACCCATACTGCAGGGGTAAAAAGAGTCATTTGTTTTTCACTTCCCAAGTTTTAAAGAAGAGGTGTAGCTTTTTTGTTGTCGAGCCCAGCAGATTCGGTTACCGTGGTTGGCTTCGTTGCCCTGTGGGAGCTCATGCAGGGAGGCAGGAAGCTTCTTTGACACACTCACAGTCCTGCTGTCAGAAAGATGTATAGACCTCAGAAGAAAGGCAGTCAGCATGGTAAAAGCTACCCGGCACAAATACACTGTGATGTAGAGGTAGTGAATGCTCCTGTTTAATGTTGTAAAAGATGATGCTTGACAGAAGCAGGGTTTCTTCATGTCTTTATATATATATCTTAAAAATGTACAATTACTTACTTGAAGCCATTGGTTTTGTTAAATTTCAACAAAAATAGTTGATTTATGTCTGAACTTAAGTGACAATAGCTTTGGAGTTTAGGATAGATGCTGCGAGAAAAATAAATAATGTCTTTAAAGAAAAACTGGCAAAGCAGACGTCTTCTCACAGTGTGTCTGCATCCGTGCTGCCTCATGCTCTCTCCTCAGTTATATGCGACATCCCATGTGTAAAATATTTCCTGATTAGATCACTGATAGGAAAACCCTCAGGGCTCTGGCTCCTGATGATCAAGATCAATACAACTGATCTATATTTATACCAGCATGCACACACAAGCCTTTCCCATTATACCTGTTGGGATTGTCATTGATTACAGTAATTCCCACAGCCCAGCAACCCTAATCCTCACCATGATCTAAAAGTAATCTTAATTAAACATTAAAGAACTATTCTGGTGGTTGTAGCTCCTAAAAGTAAACCACATATATTTATGTAGCATATTCTTGCCTTCAGTTCAGGACAGTAATCACTTCTCACTGCTGAAATGTGCATTTGCATGAGTAGCATTTAAAAAGAGAGACTTCTAACATAAGCATGAAAGGTGATTCTTCCCTCTGGAGATTGTGTGTGCGATAAAAATCATAACTCCAGGTTTAAAGACCCTGTGACTGCACCTGAGGAGGCATCAGAATCAGCAGGGGAGGCCTGTAGGAACAGCTGTCCTCTTCGCTTCCAGGCTGAGGCTTCAGTACATTTATTTGTTCAGCGAGCAGGTTAGGTGAGATGTTTAGAGTGGTGACCCACCAGACCAGCATTCTGTGTCCTGGGATCTCTTGATTTACACAGCAAGCACAGAGTCGGAACATGAATAATAAGAAGAGGAAAATAGATAAAAGAAGCTCTGCTGTGAAATTCAGAGACATGCAGGGTGGCAATAAAACACAGGTATTTTTTCTTGGTAAAGCACTTTATTGATTTTAGGCATCCAAGAAAAACTGGTAAGAGCGTATTGTTTTAGATGCCATGAAATTTTGCCATGATGTTAAATGTCAACATTTTCTAAAATCTATAATCTGTCACTGTAGTATGCATCACATATAGCTGGTATTAATGTGACCACATCTGCCTCATTGGTTTATTGTAGCATGAAACCTAGCTTATTGTAGACCAGAGTATAAGTGGAGGAAGGGATTTCTGCAGTGCCAGAGGTTGGAGTTTCAGGACCACAGTATCAGAACCCCCATTTTCACAAGACCTACTTTGTAGGAGTATGAATCAGCAAGGAGTACGTTAAACATGCGCCTTTTGTCCGTCTTCTGTATCCTTTACATGCAAATTTCAGTCTGTTTTCAGATAGTTTGCACATGCAAACCCAGATGTAGCGAACATATATCTCACATGCAAACAGCAAAATAAAATGAAAAAAAGAGGAAGCCGAGATATATTTTTATGGCCGCACAGACCACTGTCATCTACTGCACTGCCTTTTTTTTTAATTATTTTTTTTTACATATTTTATGTTTTCTGAGAATGCACATTATCATAATACGCCATTGTTAGCTATTGTCTGAAATAAAAGCCAGAACTCGGACGTGAGATATGCATTGCCCTCTGGTGGATGTGTTGCCTAACAATTATGCCAACATAGGGCACACATAGAAGTATGGAGTATGTGGGAAATGTTTGACATTTGAAATGGATGTACAAATAAGGCTTAAGAGTAACAAAGGGCTCATGTGATGCACTGGAAGAGAATGACAACCTCACCATGTACTTTTCCCTTAACCTTGATCATTTTGATGTTAACATGGAATAACATGAAAAAGGGGTAACATTGAGCTATGGCCCTTGTCTTGAAACCACAGCTTTGCAAGGCATAAAAAAGGAAAAAAAAGTGAGTCAAGGATTCTATGAAAATACATCAAGAAAAGGAGGTATGGAAACATTTTGCTGGGATTTAAGGGAGCTGAGCCAAAGCATACCATAGTTAGCAGTGATATCTTCGTTTAAGGTTTGCAAATCACTTTGCTTCAGTTGGTTAGGGTCCTTCTCTGTTAACTTTTTGAGTGCAAACAAGATCTGAGCCAATTCTAGCATGAGCTAATATTTCTGCACTTCACTGTGGTGATATTCAGATTTATTCCCAGACTCGACAGCATTTATAAAAGACAAACAGACAATGCCTGAACATTTCTGTTTGATTCATGGTTGCTGTTTTTGCAAATGTCCAAAATTGACAATAGTTTGCACTCTGGCAACTTTGGTGCCATCTCAGCCAGATGTGCACCACCCCATTATTATAACTTGATGCACAATGCACTGGTAGCACATTTGAAAAGCAGGAAGAGCTTTAGGAAAGAAGGCATGAGATGGTCCATCTCTACAAGCATCTGTATGACCCATCAAAAACTGATGGTCATATTGTAGGTTTGAGAACACAAATGCAGTACCAGGAAGGAGGATGAAAGAGTCAAATGTTTAATGGTATAAAAACAAAACTCTGCTACAGGAGGATACTGGAACACAAACCAGAAACAGACTGGACTGGACCAATGGGTATTTATACACTGTAGAGGAAGAAATAAGTTAATGAGACGCAGGTGGAGCAATCAGCAAAGTAAGATCAGGTGTGCACTAAATAGGAAGCATGGAGAAGAGAACGTACAAGAGTGTGACTTTAGAAATATAAATAAACCTAAAACACAAACTCAAAGACAACAGAATCTAAGGAACAGAAATAAAACTGAAGGAAAAACCGCATAAACCATGACACTGATGTTTTGTGTGAATGCATATTATGATTGCTGTACAATAAGAGTTATTTCTGCATTGTTTAGGTTATAGGCTTCTTTTTGTAAATTTTTCTCTAAAAAGATGGAGATTTGTAAAATATCAAAGCCCAACTATATAAAAAGGGATGTTCTGGTTTTTTAGTTTTTTTTTTTTACAAACCATTAAAAGGCCTAAACCTAATCAATTTATTTTGTTGCTAAAACCCAACCAAAAAGGAATAAAAAAAGAACAAAATGCAAAACAACATGAAGTTAGAAAAAATACTGCTCAGGATAGGAGACAAACTCAGGGTCTGTGCTGTCAGACTCGTCCCATCACCTGCTGCCTCCTAAAGCTTGAAATGTTTTTACCTTATAAAATAAAACTGTGTAGCCTGTAAGGTTTTCTGTGTGAAAAGCTTTACAGACTATTGTGAAACATGAGCTGATTTAAATGTCCATCTTCTGGATCTTTGTTTCATCTATGATAGTGGCTCCACCGCTCACTAGCCACTGGCTTCTCACCGTTTACCGTCTCAGGTTGCTGGAGTTGGGGTGAAACCCCCCAAACACTGAGGCCCTTTATGTGACCATCAAAATCCAATAACTGGGAGTAAATCAGATAATTGTAATTATCGGATCCAACTCATCTACATCCACTTCTGACATGTGATATTTGAAAAACTCTGTTCTACGTTTTCCAGTTCATTATCAGATTTCTTTTGGAGTACTACGTACGTAGTGACGTAAATTCCAGCTTTTTTCTAAACATCTGGTGACTGAGCAAGATCTTAAGCCTGTTACTGACAAGAACTTTTTTCTTGTTCTTGATGCCACAAGAACAAAATTACGTTGTCGTGGACATTGTTGGGGACATCCTGCGGCTTGTTCTTGATGCATCAGCCGAGCAGAACTTTTTTTTTCCGTGGCCATCCGAGAAGTATTGTGTAATTGGTCGGACATTTGAGATAGGCATGGTCAATGTGAAAAAGCGTGAAGCGGAAGTTGTCACTTCCACTTTTCCACTGATGCCAGGTTGAACAAATAGCTTTAATTAGCAGCTGGTCGAGGTGGTGAGAAAATATGAAAATGTTTACAACACGTGGTATATAAAAGACACGCTGTGTGCACAATCCCGCCCTGCCAAGGATAAAGTTTCTCGTTAAGTATGAAATCACCGGGTGAGCTGTTCATTGCACATAAACATCCATAGTCTTTCCCATTAAATCTTATGGGAATGTGTGTCCAAACTTTTGATAGGCCATTATCTGATAAAGGAATGGATATCAGATAATGCTGTCTACATGGTCACTTATAATCTGAATATCCAGACATCAGGTAATGATCAGATGTTTGGTGTGTAAGTAAATAGTCTCAATGTTGGTATGTAAACTGATAATGTGCACACACATTAGACCAAATTACATTAAGTGTAAAAACTAATTGATACATACATGGTTACAATTTGTAAAATATGCGTGATTTGAACTTAAGATGACAGTCATGTTAACTTTTTGCCTGTTAAAACTGCAAACCAGTCTTTTCATGATGGCTTCTCTAAATATTCACAGGCTTTATTTTAAAAACCAGTTATTCTCATGTCCTAAAACACAAATCAATATGTTTTGTGACAGTTTTATGAACAACTATTATTTTTGTAACACTGTTTAACTCATTTTATATTAACAAACATCTTCAGTGTGCGTGAATTTGAGAAGTTGTCATACATTTAAAATAGTAAATGGACCAAATATACAAGCATACAACACCAAGCAATCAAATTGTATAACCAGTGACACACAGGAAATTGGTCTATATTAGTGAAAGTCACAGTCTGTTTTTTATCCCCCTGTAACCGAAGCGCACACACTCACATGTCCACACAAACATTTGGTCTTGTGAAAAGAGAAGAAAAAAGCCCTCTGAGAATATTCTTCCCACGGTCTTCATGCTACACTTCCACACACGAGAGGAGTGAATGAATAACAAATAGACAAAAGTGAGGACTAATGATCAGAGATATCCTGAGTATGGGGTAACGGGTCTCTCCATTGCATATCAAACAGACCAAGAGCACAGTTGTGCCTCTTCCTAAGATCCTCAGTCTTGTAATGCCATGTGAACATCCACTTACTCGACCGCATTGGGAGGATACATCTAGGTTAGATTATGCCATGGAAATTGAGTGTAGTGAAGTTCAGAATGAATCTTTCAGTTGCTGCAGGATTATTCTGCGCCAGGAGGGAAGGGGGGTAAATTTCAACACTCCCCGGCAGCACAGTGAGTTATCTTTCAATTTCAGGACAGTACATGATTTGAACTGCTTTGGTTGCTTAAACACAGATAATATGCTAAGCTAATCATAATGTTACCAAAAATGATCATCTTTGGCTTTACATACATTGCACCCACCCTGAGCTACCTGCTTGATACTTCATAGTGAAAATGGAGAAAAGTATGGAATAATTAGCATGTACATGTACAATAATTAGCATGTACACATACATGACCACAAAAGTACATCAGAGGAAGTGGAACCAAATCAGGAAACTAACGTGTTGCTGTTCAGCTGCTTCTTGAGTTCATAGTATTGAAAAAGGGTATCATTTGCAGAAGCTATTCTGTCCTCTGTCCATAATTTAGATTTAGATTGAGAATGCAGCAATCTGTGACAAGCAGGAAGTCTAGGAATGAAACACCACTCGGATTAGGATCAGGGGGGCCCTTCCTCCCAATCATGCCCCTCCAGGTCTCACTGTCATTGCCCATGTGAGTATTGAAGTCCCCCAGCACAATGAGGGAGTCCCCAGAAGGAGTGCTCTCTAGCACGCCGTTCAATGACTCCAAAAAAGGGTGAGTACACAAAACTGCTGTTTGGTAAGTAAGCACAACAGTCAACTACCCTCTCATCCACCTGCGTAAATCCCAATGTACAGCCACCAAGTTGGGGGGCAATCAGTATGCCCACACCTGCTTGGCACCTCTCACCGGGAGCAACTCCAGAATGGGAGAGGGTCCAGCCCTTCGTGAGGACACACGTTCCAGAGCCCAAGCCATGCATTCCAGGTGAGTCCAACTAGATCTAGCCAGGACCGCTCAACCTCGCGCCCCAGGTCAGGCTCCTTCTCTGCCAGAGAGGTGACGTTCCAAGTCCCTAGAGAGACTGCTTCTTCAGCCGAGGATCGGACCAGAATTATATCTAAACATAGAGAGCGCAGACCTCCGCAAAGCCATTGTAATTTTCTTTTGGCCAATGATTGTTGCCATTATTTTTGAGTTAGAAGCTGTAATGACAAAATTATCCCTATCCCCCCATAGTAAGGAATCTTTTATAAAAGCAGATCATCTTGACAGCAAACAGAACAAAAGGCAGAAACATCAAAAGAAGAGCTTTGGAAAGTCATTCAAGAAACCTGGAAAACTACTCCTGAGCGCTACTTAAAGGAAGATTGTTCATGGAGGTTCAGACTGGGTTGAAAAATTAAACAGCTCATAAATGTAGACTTTCAAGTTTGTTGAAATTCTACAAATTCTATTGTTACAAAGTAAATAATGTAAAACAATTAAAAAGACGAAGAGCAGAAAATTAAGTTTTACCATTTATTTAATGCATCAAGACACTCCCAGTTCATTCCAATCACCGTCCTGCTCAGAATTACTTTGCCAACCTGTATACCCGCACACCACACAGGCAGACAATCGGCTTAAGTACACAGCACACAATACACACCAAAAGGTCACTGCATTGCACTGCAAACCACTGTAAACAAACACCAGGCTGATGTCATGCAAAAGATCAGGTATAGCCTAAACACTTCTGAGCATTCACGGGAGGGCATAAATCCTCATGGGAAAGTGACCCCAATGAAACAAAGAAAAACATACAAAAACAAACAAACAAAAAATAATTTAATTAGTTAGTCCGCTCTTACAGCTGTCGCACAACATGTGACCTGGCAAACAACTCGGACAGGAGCGGACTAACTTAAAAAACAAAATGAGTAAACCTTAACAAAAAAAAGACAGCAGGTAGCGGTACTTGAGAACTGCAAACAAAAATTAAAATTTGATCTCTAAAACCTTAAAAACACAGCATACTTGTGGCGTCGAACTCCCCCACCTAGTCTCATTGATTCATGGACTGTCAGATCCCAATCCTGCTATACAAAATACATTAAAATCACATCCAGAATATATGAAAGCTAACATATTAAAACCACATGTACATGATCATATAAAAAGGTACACAAAGACTGACGTGGCCCAGCGACACCCTGCGGTACCACACGCTACACTATTATGATCTATTTCAATTTATGCTTGCATGTTTCATAACATTGTAAATATGTGTGACAGTACATGGAAAGTGTTTTATTATCAAAACCATAGCACGAACTCTCAGCCACACTTTCTTGGCCATTTATCCTGCAGACAGATGTTAGCATCACACACTCACAAGATGAATATTTGTGATGTCATTTGTTTAACAAGATGCAGGACAGGACTTGAATTCAGGTTTGTAATAAAGGGAGACTTTAGCAGGAAAGCTAACAGGGACTGTTGTTTAAAAGCTGCTGTTTGGCTCGGTGAGGATATTTGACTCCAGCAGAACATCATCCCTGCAGCTTTGGACTAATTGGTTTCCATGTAAGTAAATTCCAAAAAATAAAGACCATATTTTGTTCCACTGAAGGTTGGGTTTTCATTGCACAGCCAGAGTCTGCCAATTTAAAATTATCCTTGCCTTAAAAGAATCCCTGACATACAAGCCTTTAGCAGCTTAAAGGGCTCCTTGTCTCGGAAAATTCAGCTTATTATTGTGTAGCTCTGGGCACGCAAATGCCATTTTGCTTCATTTCTGAAGTTGTGTGCCTGACGTGTGAAACCCAGATGGGTTAGCCTCTTTGCGAGCAAAACGTTCTGTTTTTATCTAAAGTCTAAATTTTTACACATTTTAAAATCAAAAACCTGAATATGTGGAAAACGTGCCTGCAGTGTCAGCTGACTCGGAGGACTTTCCTCCTGCACCAGTCCTCGGCTAAAGCTTGACCCCATCTCTGGTGGATCTCCAGGGATCTCTTTGGTTGTCACATCCCATCTCATCACAACCTGGTTGTCCCATATGTTTCTGTGGCAGGTGTCCTCATCCTGTCACCTTTGTGCCCCACAGCTCCCCTTTGTACCTGGAAACTAGAATGTGTTCCACGCGGGATGCACGCTCCCAGCAGAGGCGGCGGCTATTTTAAGGACCGGTCATATGTGAAGCAAAAAAAGACATAATGAACATATTTCTGTTTATATAAGCAGTTTTCTGGGCGGAAATTAGTTTATTTGCCTTCTGAAAGCTTGTGTGTGGCAAAAAGAGAATTCATTTAACATAAATCATTTACTTGAAGTTTTTTTAACTGAATACTTCATAAAAATTAATAAGCACAAAAAGGTTTTGGATGTTTTTTTGTAATTAAAACATTTCCGATGTGGTAAAAAAACAAGTGGACCTCATTTAATATTTGAACACTGAATATCTTAAGAGGACAAATAAATGTCTGAGGAGAAGCCTCCACATTTGAATCTCAAACACCAGATTAGAGCTTCTTTTTCTGTGTTTTACATTTCTGTCAGATGCAGGTTATATTTGCATGCCTCCTTGGCATCAATGCTCCTGCTTTTTTTTTTTTTTCCAACCCCCTTGCCTTTGGCTGATGGATTGTAAGGCTGGTGAGACCTGAGCCAAATGGATTTCGGTTCTGGAAGGAGATGGTTTATTGAGTGGAATTTTCTTCCTGCTGGGAAGCTGTCAATGTGCCAAACTCTGAAAGACTGACTTTGATTTGTTACTCTATTCCATTCAACCTGTTAGTGAACAAAAGGTCAACTCTTGTGTGTGCATGTAGAGGTGGTTTTTGGTGCAGCAGAGATGCAGCTGCAGAAAGAAAATCTAATTCATGTGAAGTTTTTGGACAAAATTACAAGAATATCATATTTCATTATAGAAAAATAATCTTATAAAGAGTATCTAAATAAACTATTATTCTAAAACTGTCCACCTTTTTGGCATTTCAAGAGATCGAAAGGTCAGACTGATGTTTAAGAATGATTTCTAAGACTATACACGGTGTGGATTCTGATTATCCACATGTGCCATTTAAGGTGGAAATAGACTTTGCTAGCGGTGATGCTATAATGGTTCATATAATGGCGAATTGGAAGTTTTTCTTTCATTTTTTAAACTGGCTTATTAAGTGTTGGAGAAATGGTGAAAGTGATACTAGTTTAGATGTTTGCAAAGGACTTTCAGACTAATTTAATTTTGCACTACCTCATCTATTAATGACACTTATCATCCCCCTCATAATCTTCGCTTCCATGTTTTATATTTTATATTTAATTGTAATCGCTGTTCTGTTTTTTGGCGAGTCAATCAGTACTTTTTAATGTTTGGAATATTTGGTGTAAAATGTTTTGTCTCATCTTCTCTATGAAATAGGTACCACAGACAGTTAGACAAACAGACAGGGCTGGAACAGTGGTGCGCTGCAAATGTCTCCATAAGAACAGGGAAACACCCAAAAGATGGAAACAGTTGATTAAAATAAACCTGACTTGGTGAAGAAAGAGTCCAACATCCTTTCTGCACAGAAACATGGTCTGTTCTTATGAGTTGTGAGGACTTATTAGACAACAACTAAGTTTAAATGAAGAAATATTTCATCTATCTGATTGTATTCAATCTGATCAGAGATTCCAGCTGGCATGTTCACATGGACGCTGGATGAAGTGATCCTATCAGCATGATGGACAGATTTATGACCTTAACGCTTTTGATATCTGCAATGCGTACCAGTCAAGGGGCAACCTCAGGCTTAGAAACGTGAAGCCTATGCGGAAGTGCCAAAAATTGCAGTTCCCCCATCACCCTCTAGGTGCTGGCTGCAAAACAGAGCAGATCCCCATAGACTCCCATGTTAAAAAGGCCAACTTTACAGGAGAAATAAACATGTTTACAGCCTGGTTCAAAAATTTTTTTTTAGCTTTAATAGGTCAAGTTTACCTTCGTTACAACTGTGGGGGGAGTGAAAAAAAATTATACTCCGGGTTAGCTTTGTTAGCTCGTAGCTCAGAGTTTGAAGGGTGTCAATCATCCGTCCCCACGCTCACAACCCCCCTCTAAGTGCCTCCTCGTCACACCATTTTTGGGTTTTCTGGGAGTCACGAGACTGTGCCAACATGGCGAAGGTGGGAACCTCCTAATGAGCTTCTTTTCAGCTCTGGTCACGTGGTTTCATAGTTTGTCCATTTCTTATACAGTCAATGGTACTAGAACAAGAAGGAGGGAGTTTCTTTTCTTTATTTTGAGCCTTTTGACTGTCAAAATGCTTAATAATCCTCATCCCTTTCAGTTTCTAACATAAACATATCCACAGTCCCCTTCTGTTTTGCTGCTGCCACTTTCAAGTCTTCCCTGAAACTCATTACGTCATCCAACCCCCATGTGGTTCGAGCATGGGCAGTAACGAATGATCGATCGTGAAAAGGTTTAAACCACCCCTTCGATCAGCTGACATGTTAACATGAGACATTTCATCAGATCAGAAGTGCTCCATGTGAACGCAGCTACTGATGTGAACACAGGGAAATCTTAGAATAGTACTTTGGGGCTTTTTGGGTCACATTCCAATTTATTCTTTCAGCTTAATCACCCTCTTTAGCCCTTAGCTTTATACTTCATCCATTTTTTGGGATTTGCCACATAATGAGGTTAGCATCTCAAAACAAATCTGCAGGGGAAGTGTTTAACACCAAGGCTACTGCTCCTTGATGCAGCCGGCGCAGGTTGGAATCCCAGGCTGGTGCTCTCTCCTCCTTTCCAGTCCAGGATCTACTTAATAACCACTAACACTCATTACCAGGGAGGATTTAGACACAGAAACAATGAAAAAAATCATTTAAAAATAGAAAAAAAAGATATGCAATCAGTGTTCTTTTTCAACACTGATTGCATATCATGATTTTTTTAGCCTCTTTGAAAGCTCAAGAGCAATTACATTTCCACATCTACAGCCTGGGCATCTCATCAATTGAGCATATTTTCGATATACTTATTTTGTATACCGCTTATTCCAATTCAGGGTCGCGGAGAAGCTGGAGCGTATTCCAGCAATTAGCAGGCGAGAGGCAGGATACACCCTGGACAGGTCGCCAGTCTGTCGCAGGGCCAACACAGAGAGCATGTCTGTCTCATCACTGGCAAAGTCAGCCAGTGACATTTAATGACCAGTGCGGAGAGAGGGCGCCTGAGAGCCATCATCTCCATGTGAATATGATTTAGTATCTCATGTGGAAAGTGGAATAATATATCACGTTAACTCTGTGAAACAAACTGAAATGGGAAGAGGCCAAAGAGTGGACAGGGCTTTGGGTTGAATAAATTAATGTAGTTACTGGAGTGTAACTTAATATCTCTTCCACAGCTCTACAAGAGAATTAATACAGCATCCTTCACCAAGACTTTGATAATGGTCAATCCATTCTGAACAATTTCTTATTTTTCTTATGCAACAGCTCTCTATTGTGGTTTAAAAAAAAAGTGATTAAAAGTCTTAGTTATTTTATTGCCTGTCTTTGAAGGCACTGGCTGTTGGCATATCTTGCATACTGACTTATTGCTCCATGTAACAAAAGCTGTAAAATCTGCTTAGCAGCTGTTACAAGAACTTCTTCCATAGATGAGTTTTGATTGGTACCGTTTGTCCAAAGATCAACCTGAATTTTATGACAATCACAAATCAAGATTGTATGATCATCCAGTCCTTGAAGAAGCTACTATTCAAATTTTTTTACTAAATGGATGGTTGTTATCCTCTCCATTAGTCATATGCCTGTGAAAACAGTTTACATAACACATGTTCAAATAAAAGTAACAGCAAAAAGAAGTATATTTACCAAAGTGAACTTGAAACACTCATCATTGAACCTTGAACCTTAGAAAAGGATATATTTTTTACATATTTTTATTGAAGTCCCATTGAAATGTGCAGTTTGCTCTTTCAAGAGTCCTAATTTTTTTTTTTATATAAAAATTTCATATTCTTTAAGACTTTAAAAGTCTTTGAAATGCACAGTTTGCAGACTGCATGAAAACCAGTCTGTAAATATGCACGAGATCCTTCAAGCATCTGGTTCTGGTCTAGGAAGCAGTTGATCCAAACTCGGTCACACCGTGACAACACTACAAACATGTCGACAGCTTGCTGATCCACACGCTTTCCTTTCAAATTTTACTATTAGGTGTTCAATACCACCTGCTCAGACCCGCTTTAGGCATTTTCATACATGCACTGGAGGCCAAAAATGTTTTAACGACTTTTCAGAGCAATGGCATATGAGAATGCAAATGTACAATATTTGGACTGGGATTTTAGGAAATGAGCAAACGTAGCAGCGAATAAAAGCATTTGCTGCTGTTGAGCAAGTTGACTGCAGACTTGTTAAAGTTTTCTCTTTATTTTCCTGTCTGTTGACCCATTTACTGCCTTCTACCTGCTTTTCATAACTGTGTTCACGTTAAGTTACATGTAGTTTTTATATGAACACAGCAAATGTGATCAAGAAGAAAACATGATACAAAAAGTACTGGTGGAAATCAATGTTTTTCCTCCTCTGGACTGTAGACAAACACTCACCTCCAGCCTCAGACTAAATTGCCTTCACATTCTTTTGAACATCTCCAGTGCATGAAAACAGCTTTAGAAGCAACATCTGTGGCAATACAACCCACCATGACCCGATTAGAGGCAATATGATTTGACTCGAGGTTCTATGTAGGCTCTTAGGTACTTAAAGAATAAAGCATGCTAGAAAGACCTCTGCTTTCATGTTATACAGATTTGTTAAATGTATAATTTCAATAGAGCAGAGAAGCAGAAAGCCCCACATGAAAACACAAACAGAACTTTCTTAGTTTTGAGAGGGAAACTTTATGTTGAGTAAAAGCAACAATATAGCAGGAACATTAAAGCACAAATGCACTGCAGGACAAGGTGCAGATCTGAATATTTGACGCAGCAGGGAAGTTCACCTTAAGGTAAAGATATGAAATGTGACAAGAACTCGCTAAGCAAAGTGCATTTAAAAAAAAAAAAAAAAAACACTGCAAAAGACATGCACTTATTGATCTGGAGGTAAAACTGCACATTCAATGAAAGCAGCTATGAAAGTGCTTTCATTATACTAAATGCTCTATTTGGATGCAAATGTTCACAGAAGTTTGGTTTCCAAAAAGTATTTGCAGTATTTTTCAGGTCAGCCATTTTGAATTGTAAAAAAAACAACAAAAAGGCAAATAAAAGACTAGAAACTGATAATCCCTGGTGTTTGCTGGCATCTTTGCAGCTGCACTGATGTTGTATACACTCTATAAGTGACTAGAATTGAAGTTCTCTTTTGTTCAGTAATAGATTTCGGAGGGCTAAAAAACAAAACCATTTGTCAATGTCAACTATTGTGCCAGGAGTAAAAAACAGGGGCCCTCCTGACACGCTGGAGTGACTTATGAGCTTCTGGGCTTTTTGGGTGGGGTGGGGGCAAAGACTCTCATTTTTTTGCCTTATTCACTAAATCTCTGGCTGTTTGAACATCTTCCAGCTCAAGCATCAACTGATTCAATCTAGAACAGCAAATGAGTGTCATCAGTTTTCCTTTGGGGGACGTTGTCCTGAAAAAGTACGCAAATCAACTGAGCGAAGCAAGCAAACAACCCAGTGCTCTCCACCTGTGAAGCCACCTAAAATCTCATGGTTACAGTCAATATGTTAGCTTGTAATTGTTGTTTTCTTGGAAAAGAACTTTGTAAGAATAGGGCAAGTGATATTTTTAAGGTCTCACAGGGACACAGGTGGAAGTAGGGAGATTTAATTAAACAGTCACAACTGAAGACTACCAGAAGATGACCGAACAAACAAAGACAATGCAAATGATGGACTTACAGACTAAACTGAGGACTAACATAGACACACAATGAACTGACAAAGGAAAACCAGAAGCTTAAATACAGAGCCAACTAATTACAGACAAGAAGCAGGTGAGGCAATTAGCCAAAGAAACCAGGTGTGATGATGAGGGAGCAGGAAGTAAAGTTTACACAGAACAAAAGGGACTAAACTCAACAAAATAAAACAGGAAACAAGGCAGAACCAAAACAACAAAAGGACTATAAACCAAGAACAAAAACCCACAGACCATGGCAATCAGCTCTCCAAACAGGGACTGTCAAACATAAATGAGGTTAGTACACAACTTGTTGGTTTTTCTTCAGTCATGAAGCTAAAAATTAACTTGCAAATACATGATAAAAGAAAATACGTATGAAGAAACTAAAATAAAGTCGAGATAAGAAACAAAATAGTATATAAATAAATGAATCTACAAACCAATGCAAAATTACAAAAAAAGGGAGACGTGATCTCTCAGCCGGAAATATGGAGGAGGATGTGCCGGTAAACAACTGCCCAGAGGAAATTGTTGTATTTCAGAACATATTGAAGGTAGGAGATGAAGCTCTTTGTTATGTTAATGAATACTTTATGGTCTATGTGTATCTACAGTAGCTGTGAGTGAGCAGAAAGCAGCATACAGTGTGAAATGATAATGATGGATTAGATTTATATGATTATTTTTCAAAGCACCGAAAGCACTTTACAGTGAATCCATTATTCATTCACACCAGATTCATACATGGTGAAGCTACATGTGTAGCCACAGCTGCCCTGGGGCAGACTGACGGAAACGTGGCTGCCAATCCATGCCAGCGGCCTCTCCGACGACCTCCAAAAATTCATCCACATTCATACGCGAGCGGTGCCGACACTGGAGGCAAGGTTCTATGCAAAGATGCAAAACAGTGCTCTAATAACAGGCAACATGAGTTGGTGTGCAATAACTACAACCTTTTATAAAAAACAGGCTGCTCTGCTACTTTTGCACATCATCTCACCAGCTGATGTTTTGGAGATTTCACGTGGAATCTGGGTGGAAAATTTCTGTAGAAAGCCTGGAGGAGATGCTGCAGTGATGTTTGCATTGTCACATGCCATGAGACTGCAAAGCTGTATGTCTGTCAGAAGAAGGTTTGATTAAAATGTTAATTGTAATTTAATTTCTTTTGGCATGAAAACAAGACTTTTATGAAAAAAATTTGAATTAAAAAGCTTCTTACCAACACAACTCAGCTCAGTAGGAGTAAGGGTTCATTCACACCTGATAGTAGGCCTATGGTGGACTTGATGGGATCAAGTTGGGGATTTGCAACATTCTTCCAATCTGCATTTTTTTTTTTTACAATCTGAACCTTTTTGATAATGTATCCCATCTTTAGAGGCTGTGCTACACCAAGAATTAGTGATGCACTATCAGTAAACTATTTGATATTACAGCACAACTTAACTTCGGTTACAATCTGTTATCCACCTCCTGCACTGGGTTCACTTGAAGTGAACAAAGATCTACGTTTTAAGGTGGACCAGAGTTTGTTTCTCACATCTTGTAGTTTATCTCCATGTGACGTTCATTTGTTGTAAGGGATGTAATGGGTGTGTGTGACGAGTGGGCGGGGGAAGCATGCTGACGGAGTCCGTGTGTTTGTGATTAGGAAGAAGAAGAGAATTCAGAGTTTGGTTCCGGTTGATCTAAACCAGACTTTCCTTTCACCGAAGAGCCATTCGGGAGCTGTAAGAGCCAACTCTTTTATAGGAGCCGAGGCCAAAAGAGACAAATCTTTGAAATGAACCAGGCGTCCCGTCACCAAAATGTTGTTCTTAGTGCCACAAAGCTGTTTGCCACTACACACACCCTAACATGAATTTAACAAAAAACAACAATAAATCAAGGAAAATTGAAAAATAAATTAACCACAAAACCAATCAAAAACCCCACATCCCATGCTGGTTCTGTCTGATATTGTGTCGAAACTGTTGGTCTTTTTAAAATGATTTTGTGTTGGGATCGCACAAACTGAACCTGAATCTATCATATTTGTTGAAAGATAGATTGAAAAAAAAAAAGCAGTTGATTATAAAACATGGGTTCTGAGTGCCAGCTAAGGTTGCCATGGTTACATTAAATGCAGCATTCTCTCACTGAGACT
>JBBBVU010000017.1:26208152-26222269 GCA_037177055.1 Atherinosoma microstoma
TTTGTGTTTTCTTTTTTTTTTGTTTTTTTTTTTTTTTTTTTTTTTTTGTTTTTTTGTTTTTTTTTTCGGATTGGGCCTCAGAGATAACCAAGAAGAGAAACTAAGGAACAGAATAGTACAGGGAATGAAAACAGGGACAGCAACTAAAACCAAACCAAAACCCACAGATCATGACACAGGTTTTCAATGTTTCCCTGCTCCAACACACTTGGCTCAAATGAATGAGTCATTGTGCAGAACTTCAGGCGGTTAGATCCATTTAATCTGAGTCTAGTGTGTTGGAGCAGGGATACATTGAAAACCTGCAGGACAGCGGCCCTAAAGGGAATGAACTGAGTACCCCTAATATACAAACAAATAAAAAACTTTTGAATAAAATGCCTCAACTTATCCAGTAAATGTATGTCATGGCTCACAGCTTTTTCATGTTGAAATTTATTGTATTCTCTAACTCAAACACGCTTTTGATTAAACCAAACAACTCTTTTTCAGCTTCATTCATCAACTAAAAATGCTTCCAGCAGCCTCAAGGTTTGTCCCTGGATCATTTTTAGGAATCTAACCTGAAAAGAGAAATCTGGACCACCAGTCTCCTGACAGATGAGGATCAACATTTCCCTTCCTAAGGACCTGAGAAATCTCCTTTGTTCATGCCCCGATTTGCTAGTTCCACACACACACCTGCCGTGAAGATCAGAATCTGCCCACTCACACTTGATAATCACCCCAATGACAGAAATAATTTTGACTCTAGCTTCACGTATACTTCTATAGATTCATAATTTTTCTCCTGCAAACATTCACTGCAGAATAATAATTTTCAAGAGATAAAGAACTGGGTTTAATATGTTTTTCCTAATTTAGTTTAACTGAGTTGTTTTTATCTGTTTCTAGGACTTGTGTCAAATCTGCTGGTGATTTAATATTTTAGTTTAATCAAGGACAATTTAAACATAAGTGTTGATGTCAACATGATGTCACACTACTGATGATTCAGAGGAGCTCACTAGTCTTTAATTCATCTCATTAGGCCTCTTGGGCAGTGAGAGTCATCCTCTTTAAAGTAGATGTCTCCCGTTGCCCGTCCCGCATGTTGACGGAGCATCTCCCCGACATGTTTACGCCACAGGAGCTGTTGGCATTGCAAAGCTGTCACTGACATATCTGCCTCTTCCTCTGCTTCGGTTTGGACTTCTTAATAATGTGGCAAAAAAAGAAGAAGAAAAGTGCAGAGGCAGATGGAAAAACAAAGTCCTCACAGCACAGAACTGTCACGCTGTCCGACACATCCTGTGAGCTGATCCAAACAATTATGTCTGCACATGTGGAGTCACTGTCATTTGTCTCAATGCTGAGAACAACAAGAGTGTTCGGAGAATATTGAAGAAAATGTCTCGCTTCACTGATCTGCCGTTGTTCTAAATGGAAAATATCTGCTCAGGTAATAATCCAATAATACTGCTTGTTGGCTATTTAAAAGTAAACACCTACTTATAGGAACTTTAATATAATTTGAAATGTACTTTGTCAAACATGCAGGGCCGCTGTTAGCCAATTGGGTGCCCTAAGTACAACTGCTTTATGGTACCCCCCCCATTTTTCCTTAAATCTAATAACAATTACAAAATATTATGCATTCTGTGATGTTTGGGGTTAATTTATTTGAGAGAAATTACATAATTTCTACGGTTTACCATTAAAATCTGTCCCATGACAAGCTTATGCATAAAATGCCACTAGATTAAATAAAACTGAATTCTAAAATTTGTGGAGAGACTTTCTTTTATCCTCACCAACATATTGACCAACACTGTATTTAATCTTTGGACAAAAAAAAGGCAAGGCAAGTTTATTTTTATAGCACATTTATTGTACAAGACAATTCAAAGAGCTTCAGATAAAACATTAAAAACATTCATTTAGAATGACAAAAACAAGAGAAATGGAGAAAGAATATGAGAGTAAAAGCATGATCATGTTTAAAAATTCAAGCTTAAAAGAAATGGTGCAGATTTGGACTTTTGAATGAATGTTAATACAGCAGAGAACAGGAGGGTCTTTAACCTGGATTTAAATAAACTGAGTGTTTCAGTTGATCTGAGGCTTTCTGGGAGTTTGTTCCAGACATGTGGAGCATAGAAGCTGAATATAGCTTCTCCATGTCTGGTTCTGAGTCTGGGAACTGATAAGAGACCAGATCCAGATGACCTGAGGGGATTGTAGGTTTATACTGGGTCAGAAAGTCACTGATGTATTTTGGTCCTAAACCATTCAGAGCTTTATAGACCAGCAACAGAACTTTAAAGTCCATCCGCTGATGGACAGGCAGCCAGTGTAAAGACCTCAGAGCTGGACTGATGTGGTCTACTTTCTTGGTCTAAGCGAGGACTCGAGTTCTAAAAATAAAAATAAATAAGAAAAGTTGTTTCATCCAGGCAATATAAATTCCTTACACAATTAAAAAAATTCAATACGAAGTGGGCTCACTGGCTACAATGTTCTTAAAGGTGAATAAAGACTTGACTGTTTACACATTTGCATGTATCCACATAGTCATGGTGCCACTACTAAATTGTCCTCTTTTTCCCCAACTCAAATCTGGTCATCCTAATACCATGCATATTTCAGTATGTTTTCAGAGAGCTTGCAGATATGTAAGCAAACAAAGCAAACAGAGCTGTACCCCAGAAAATCAAGGGGGGCAGTGTTGCGCATTCTAACTCTTGTGCGACCAGCGAAAGCAACAAAGGAGAAGAAGCTGTGATGTATTTAATGGCCAGACTGTGCATGCATTGAATGTGCATAATGAAGATTAATGTATAATTATTGTTAATGTATACTGCTATTGAAACTCCACAGTGAACTCTGTTCTGCCTTCTAGTGGATGCATTGTCTATCAACCATGTGAACATAAAGCATGCACGGGAGCATGTGGGAAGTGACATTTAACACATACGTAAAAGGAGCACAAATGAGACCTGACAGCTTCCTTTTTCAGCCGCTAGAGGGTGCTGCCACTAGTGTAACTTTACTTTTTATTTCAGTATAAAAAAAACTGAAGCAAAGAAAAAGTTGTGTAGATAATGTCAGTAGCCATTAATGAAACAGTTGGCTTGGGGGAAAATTAAGCTCTTTTGTCCTCAGTTTGTTAAGTGGCCAGGCAATGACTCAGCTTCAGGCCTATTATCATCATCTTTTCATATTACTGAGGATGTCACACAAGCTGAGCTTATTAGGTGCATAATCAAATAATTTCAAGCAGTCATTTGCAGCCCTTTACTCTTAACCACCAGCAGCACAAAGATGTGACTAGTACAAGAATTATAGTTTCTTTGCTGTAGCAGATAAAGCTGGTTTAAGTGAACATCTATAAATCATCAGGACCTAAAGAGTCACTTTCTGTCCCCGTTAGTGGTTTTAATCCTTATGTTTATTGGAAAAAATAAACAGGATTAATGTGTAACATGTGACTTTAGACGTTCTTACTTCTCAGAATAAAAGATCATGACTGTATGTGAACAAAAAGGCACAAATAAACCACAAGCCATAAGATAAACTTTTAATTAGTGAAGCACCCTGGCAGTGCAAAATAACAAACAAGTGTCGGAAATTTTTATTGTAAATTGACTTAAATGTGGAGAAAAATAAGATTTCAGTCTGTAACTGGCTTATTGCAAGCCAGTATTGTCCTTTTTTAAATTTTGTTTAAGTTGTTAGAAAGTCTCTTAGCTGTATTCAGCACATTGAATAAATGACCAGTTAATGGTGAATACCTAAAAAGAAAAAGTGAAAAGAGTATTACAGCAAGCTGCACTTAAATATACATGCTGAATAAGAGGGGAAACTGCAAGTTTATTTGTATAGCACATTTCATGCACAAGACAACCAAGGTGCTTTACATGAAACATTAGAAGCATTACAGCGGGGTGCAGAAAAAACATTAAGAAGTATTAAAAACACTGCAAGGATATAAATTCATTTTCACATTTTTTCCTTAAAAAAAGCTATAAAATTAAATCAGAGTTTCTAAACAATTTGCTTTGTATTTCCTCTTTCCTTCTTTGTTGCTGTTTTAATGTCATATTTACAGTAGTTGAAGCCAAATACGTTTTATGGTTTGGAAGCATGGGTGAAAATAGCGGTGGAGCCAGAGGGCCACTGGCCCTTTAATAAACAATCTGGATCACAAACGCATCAATGTGTGACAAAGACAGATGCTGACCGAAAAGAGTGAACACCTAGAAAGAGTTTTTAGAACAATTCTTTAAGTATTATTGATTCTACCCAACAACAGGAAGTGTTCCTTTCATGGAAACTCTCAGAATTTAGCCTGCAGCTGAGTTTCTAATTCTCCGTTACACAGTGTGGAAGTACTGTACATGGCTTGCCTGAACATTGAGGATTTCTATCAGACTGTCATGTTTTGCCTTTGGTGCAAATTACATGTCATCAACTAAAAGTGCAATTTTAAGCATTGATTTTCTTTTTCCTGTGATCTCATCCACAACGAGGTTCTCACAATGATTTAGTACTTACCAGCTTTTGAAGTTCTAGACCTCTTAAATGTTTTCAGACCATTATCTGACTGGACTGGGTCTTCAAATTCTGCCTGTGGCTAAATAAAAGGTGTCTTCCTTTTTAGAAGAAATGTTTTTGTTTTTTTTGGTCATTTTAAATGTTGCAGCGATGCTCCCTTCATCCCAGAGAGCAAGAAGCATGAGGCAGTAGGGACTAAAATAAAAACTCAGGGGAAAGAAAAGGAAGATGTGGAGAAAAGACGTTTGGAAGGAAACGGAGAACGCAGGAGAGAGATCGATGAGCTGTGAGGAAGAGGGAAATGCGAGCAGATGAAAGGGGAAATCAAAGACACACAAGAGGTCATGATGCTAATCCACTAATATCCCCAGAGACTCCTGCAATGTCACAGTTTGGAGCACGTGAGGAGAGCTGGGGCCTTGTGTGGAGCCTGGAAAGAAGAATCAGAACGGAGTGGATGTCGGAGCTGCTGCACTAATATCAACAAGATGAGAGATCTGACTTTAAATCTTACTTATATATTAAAGTATTCTGCTTCATGTTTACATGGAAATAGTCATTCTGAAATCACTTTCAAAGCCTGTATTCAATTCTGCTTAAGATCTGGGGGTTGGGAAGGGTACTCATCCGACAGGAGGGCGGGAGTGCTGTATTTACGTCTACCGGAAGAAAACAAACTCCCCTTCCTGCCTCTTCTTTTAGGACCACATTATAATCACTGCTGTAGAATTAGTAGTGATTGATTTATCAGCTCTTCAGTCCAGACCAGATTCTGCTGATGGAGACGAGCTGAGAGGAAACCAGCTTCATTTCTGTAGAGTCCTGTAGCAGTATAGTCTGTCTGCTATTCCATTGCCATACTTGTGCCCAAGCATTATAGATGTTTGTATAAATTGATAAATTTGTAACTTTTTGGGGGGCCAGGTATATTTTTGGTCTTACACCAGCTTTTTTTAAATTTTGAGTAGTGTCCAGGAATAGTTCTCCAGGGTTTTTGAAGGACTTTCCAAAGCACTTCTTTGGATGTTAGCTACCTTTTTCCCTCATTCTCTGTCTAGATGATCCCACTCTGCTCCAGTAATGTTAAAGTCTGGGCTCTGAGGAAGAGAAATCACTCCGTTAAATCTGTTGCTACAATTGTTCAGTCCAGTTTTTGTGTCACATGGCATACCTCTGCCTTTTTTCCCTGTTTCCCGTCCTTGAGAATGGATTCTTGACAGCCATCCTTCCATGGATATAATTTCTGATGAGGCTTCGGCTAACATGGATCAACTTAAGGTCCAGATACATCACTCAGGTAATGTCTCAGGTTTTTTTGCTGGATTTGTTTCTATTTCCTATAAGGACATCACTTTCAGATTCTATTCATCTGCTGTACATAGTTTAAGCCTGACAGCTCTTTTGTCCTCCACCTATCTGTGTCCTTCAATTTTTTAACTACACACTGCACACCATGCTGAGATATGTCAAGTTTCAGTTCTTTGGGAATCAGGTCGTTGCTGCAAGAACACAAGTTTTTGTCTGTCAAACTGCGTTATCTTTGGCATATTTCATAGAAAAACCTTCCAATGTCCAAAGACAAAACTTTTAAAGACTTTCAGAAAGCATGGAAAACTATTTCCACTTTAAAAGATTACAAGAGAGTCTGACTGCTTTGAAGGAATTACAAACTTTGCACAGCATGTGGCTGTGACTTTCTCTCCAGATTCAAATGACATTATAACAAAACGTTTTAAGAACTGACCTCTTGCCACTGCAGACTTACTCAAAAAGGTTTTTGAGCACAGCATCGTCCAACAGTAAAAACCTTTAGACATCAATGAGCCAAAAAAGCAGCTTCCTTTCAACTGATAACGCCATGGCAACAGATTAAATAAGATATTATGTAAATGACAATGATGAAAATCCATGCAAATTAAAAGATGGAGCTATGAAAATAGTTGTAGATAGAAAATGATAAATCAAGTATTTTGAATGACTTTATTTCAGTTTTATCAAAACTACACATGTACACAGAGCCATGTTTAATCATTTTCCAAACTTATTGTTGCAAGTTATTTTTGTTTCTTCCTTCCAAAAAAATACAACCATGAGCCCCAACAATCTTTTAATCAAACAGGAAAGCCCTATGGTGAGTATGAGCTATTTGAGGTCGGATGATAACTGTACGCGAAGGTCATGACTGCAGCTCGCAGGACATGTGGACTTGAACATTTTGATTGGATATTCTATACTAACCCCTACCCTAAAGACAGGAGGCAGGTACTTAGAGGCTTGGAGAATTTGGGGAAGATGATCATTAGGCCGGAGTGATGACAACATTTCAGTAAGGAGAGTTTGACACTGATGAAAATGAAAATAAAGAGAAATGAGCTGCAGAAATAACAGCTAGGTAATATGAGAGAACAGATCTTCCACATTACTTCTTGTGATAATGATGTAAGCTGAAAAGTCATTTGAATCCATCCCTGGGAGAATGTGAACATAACATTTAACAAATTTCTCAGCAATCCATCAGATAGATGACATTTAAGATCGTTAAGACCTATCAGATTTGACAGCATCTTCTTGTCAGTGAGTAAATTATTCAGCAGCTGTCAAGTTTGAAAACTCTTCCTCTGCTTTCATACAAATGTGAGATGGAGGCAACCCAAAATCACGCACATGACTCCTTCCACCGAGCTCATTAGTGCCATCACATCCATTTCACATGATTCCAGATGTTCGGCATAATTCTTGCCCCTTTGCTTAATCACCAGCAGTCTGGACTCCATCCGTGGTTGTTCCTGTATTGCTCGCAGCATAACTCCCCTCTGAAATGATACCATAAGAAGATATAACTACCAGAAACTCCTCATATTTCATCAGTACTCTGAAATAAGAAGTGTCATGGTGCTGTAAGAGAAACGATGAAGGAAAAGATGCAGAGGATGTTCAGCAGGAGTAAACATTACAAAGTGTCAAGAAAAAGAGAAAGTGTTCTTGATCTTTTGGTGAGGAAAAGGAAATGCACCCCTGGCAAACCAAATACTGTAACCTGAAAGTCCAACAGACTCATCCTTTATGATTATAGGGCAGGACATACAACTCCTGTGGGGTTAAAAATGCAGCTGAGATGCTCAGACAGACTGTCTGCTGGGGAGGAAAAACAAATTAAAATTGTATACATGGTGTGAATAAACATATCTATTCAGCAATAAGTTACACTTTAATCTCCTGATTTAATATGGGAGTTATTCTGTCCACCCATAACTTCCTTAGGCAAATTTAGTGGTTTCAAAAACACTCAAATGGTTTATGTCTGACAGCAGAAACAAATGATTAATAGTCATTCCAGTTGGAGGAGCTGCACTGCAAAAATTCTGCTTTACAATTAAAAAGAAAAAGTCATTAAATGGGAGAAAAAGATATAACTTGAAATAGGCAAAAATACTCTACAACAAGTTTTTTTGAAACAATTAAAATTTTCAGGCTGAGATACTGCAAAGATAGATTTGAACTTCAATGACTAATTCATTTCAATTAAAAAACACTTTATCCCAGAGGGGAAATTAAAAAGGCCCAGAGAGCAGCAACAAAACACCAAACAAAACCATGTGCAAAGTGCCAAAGACAAGCAGTACATATGAATTCATACACGAGAGGTATTATCGAAAAGGCTGCCACTGATAGGTACTCTGGGCTGAAGTGCAGTCAGTTAGAAGAGGAAGATTGTTTGTGAATGAAGCATTATGATGCTGAAGCATGGAGGGGTTAGAGTTTAGGAGCCAAATAGCTGTGGGGACAAAAGGTGGCTCTCCTCCTCTGTGTCCTGAAACCTGGATAACATAGTCTGCATCCAGATGGGAGCCACTCGAAAGAGCTCTAAGAGGTGTCCAATGATTTTTGAACAGACTTTTGTGATGTTGTGTAAACGTGTCAGGTTCTGCAGGGTAATGGACTGAAACCAGCGGGTGGATTACAAGGTAAGCATGTTGTCAATAAACAAATGATTAAAAGTCATATAATGTTTTTATTCACTCCAAAAGGATATCAGTTTCCTTATTAAGTATAGTATGAGTGCATTTCTTAAGGGTCTCTTCACCATTAGAGGAAAACCCCAGAAAGCCTTTAAAAACTGTGCCCATGTGACAGTGAGGGTCCTGTCACTATGCCTCAGATTGATCATGTGCCCTGGCTACTTGGCCACAGGGATATCCCTTTGGCTGACTGGTCTGTGCGCCATACTCTCACCCGGGAGGTTGTGGGCTCAATCCCTGCCCGGGCCCTGCTATGTCCGGCCACACCCAGGTACTGTCACTCTTCCACAACCTCCACAATGGTATTGCCAACGTTGCTACCTGCTGGGGAATATCACAATGTCCTCCTTGACAAGCGTCCCCACACCAGCTGACAAACTCTTGCAAAGTAGAGCCATGTATAGGGGCAGAGAGAGCAGCACCATGTCATCTGCAAATTTCACTATGACAGTTGGGTAGAGCAGACCTGCAGTCATCAGTGTAGAGGATGTAAAGCAGGGGTGATAAAACAGAGCCCTGCAGGGAAACGGTGGAGGCTTGGAGGACATCAGAGAGTGAGTTGTTAACCAGCACCCTGTGTGATCGTGTGAGCTGATGATCCAGATGTATGTGTGGCTGCATGGTGTTAAATGCAGAAGAAAAGTCTGCAAACAGGAGCCTGACGATGATATTAGGGGACCAGAAAAAGAATAAGAAGTTTGCTTTTTGTTACAAGGAATAAATTTAGAGTTACTGCTAATCAAACATGGTAGGATGGAGCGAGAGATGAACAGACAGATTGGATCTTTTTCAGCTGGAATGAGGACACTGCACTGTTCTGTTGTGGTGAAGAGATAACTGAGCTAAAGGCAAAGCTTTCAATTTACTGTTCTATTTACATCCAAACTATCAACTAAAGTCATGAAATGTCGGTAGTGACCGAAAGAATGAGATTGTGGATACATGAGGAGTTTACCCATCCAGAGAGAACTTGTAGTAGGACTATCAAAAGGAGTTAGCTGAGGTGGTTCGGGCATCCGATTCGTATAGGATGCCATTAGGGATGCCCTCTGATCATCTCCTGTCAAGGGTGTAGGTTAGACTCTGACATTGTAGGGACATAAAAAGGTCCCACAGAGGTCCCTGGACAACATCTGTATTTCTTTTTGGACAATGGGTCGATGAGTCAGCTTATTTGGCTCCCAAATGGCTCTTCATTTAGTATCACTCATAACTTCTATTTCAGTCTAATTTAGCCGTTATAAGTGGTTTGTTGATAGCAATTTTATTTAAATATTAAAATTTTGTATCATAAAAGCCTCATTTGCTTTTTTTAATAAAATTTTTTTTATTTTTAATATTTCATGCAAACTTCTAAACAAGCAACTAAACAGAACCACACCAAGCAAATCAAATAAATAAAAGCCAAAGTCTGAACATCATTTATTCATTTTCTGTACTGCTCAATCCAATTCAGGGTCACAGGAAAGTTGGAGCATATCCCAGCAATTAGCAGGCGAGAGGCAGGTACACCCTGGACAGGTCGCCAGTCTATCACAGGGCCAACATAGAGAGACAAACAACCATTCACGCACACACACACTCCTAGGGAGAATTTAGAGTGATCAATTAACCTAACATGGATGTCTTTGGACTGTGGGAGGAAGAACCACTTTTTCCTGACTTTTTCCATCTCTCTCTTTGTACCTGTTCTGTACCACTACACCAGTGTTTCCCAATCCCGGTCCTCAAGTACCACTGCCCTGCATGTCTTAAGGCCCATTTTCACCGGGCGTGTGTGCGCTGCTGCTGCGCCACAACCTCCGCAACTGATTGCACCCGTTTTAGTCAATGATGTGGTTCATACCGGGTGCGCTGCGGTTTGTGTCTGATGCGTCCCAGAAGCACCTAGTTGCTACATATAGGCGCCAGGTCTATTTTTGACAGAGAAGGCTTCCAGAACGCATCAAGCGCAGCAGTTCAGATAGGACCAGACAGGAAATCAGACACGGCATCAGTGCAAAGCATCCGGTAAATGCCGTTCAGATTTGCGATCGCTGGACTATGTAAACATTACGTCATTGCAACTTACAACAAAGTAATGACAACAAGAAACACCTGTGGACAAAATAATGCATTTGGCTGGAGGGACTCATAGTACAAAACTCAAAGATAGATCCAAAAGACCAGGAAATGGACTTCAGACAAGTTTTTGTTTCTTTTTGGTTGTTATCGCCTAAAACGACGACATCATGTGTGATCTCGCAATTTTCCTGTGAATTCGTGATCTCAAGGATGCAGCAGAGGGGACTGCATTTGCAGGCGCTCTGCATCTGACACGCGTCCGGTGTGAACTGGCGGACTGCAGAGGTCGGAACGAAACCACAGCGCAGCCAGTGGGCATTTTGACGTATTCCTACTCCAACACACCTGATTCAGATTACTGAACTACCTCATCAAGTTCTTTCCAGCCTGTTAACGAGTCATTCATTTCATTCAGGTGTGTTAAAGTAGAGTCACCTCTAAAACGTGCAGGATAGTGGTACTTGAGGACCAGGATTGGGAAACAATGCACTACACTCTTATCTTCTCAGAAATTGTCCCCCCCTCTTCTTTACATAGTGGTATGATCTTAGTCTTTCCTCGCATGTAATTGGCTGCATGGTGTACCAATACAAACAAGGCTCCGCCCTTCTAAAGATTTGACTCTTTCCTACAGGAATCGGCTCTTCTCATTCACCACAAAGTGAACAACACATCACTAGGTCATGCCTCTTGAAGGAAGTTTTCCGGACACAGCCATAGGAGGAGAACCCTGGGCTGACTCAGGACTTACTGGAGGGACTATATTGCTCTTCTGGTCTCGTAACACCTGAGATCTCCCAGGAGGAGCTGGGGAGGGAGGTGTCTGGCTCTCCCTCTTGAACTTGTTGCCTCCATGACCTGACCTCGATTAAGTGGAAGAAAATAGAAAGCTGGATGAAATTTAAGATATTACATCTTATGTAGATTTCAGCTTTTGCAGTTGGTTTACAGACGTCTTATTAACTGGTTGATGATTCTTATTTATTCCCCAACACTCCTATAATAACCACCATCATGAACATGATACAGAAGTAAACAAGGTGAAAAGTTCCGTCTCAGATCAACATTGTAAAGAGAAAACTGTCATCAGGGGTTACTTTCATTTTCTTTGAAACCAGAGTCTGATGTGATAAAAAAGCAACAAGTTCTTATTTACACAAACAAAACCTCCTTTGTATATTGATGCATATCAGAAAGCCCTCCGGAAAGGAGATTCTGTAATTTTCTTTTCAGTATCACACAACAACCCCAGCTGCCTGAAGGTGTCTGGTCGTTGATGAGATTCTCCCACCATCAGACTCACTCGCCCAAGAATATTATTATTGATTTTGATTTTGAGCTACAGCCTACTGAATGCACCGACTTGTTTCTTTGAACAGCAAACAGCAGTATCGGGAGCTATCGTTCAGCACTAATGACATCAGAATGCCTTCCCTCTCCTGAACGGACGCGGTAAATATATTTATTTATCTCTTTCGCGGGCAAGTTCGAGAGGGGAGAGGAGATTACCTGTCGAGATTATGCCCAATGATTAATGCTTGTTTGGTCACTGTGTGATAATGCGCATTTGATTTAATGAAGAAAATGAATCGCTTCTTGCAACTTGCAACTCTGAATGGTTTCTTTGAGAGGTGGGAGGAGAAAAATGTCTGAATTTGAAAACGAGAGAGATTAAGGGACAAAAATAAACTAAATTGACTTATTTTTCATGTGCTATTGACAGTAATGTCTTGTTCATGGTCATGTTCATGAAAGTAATATAAATGGGATTCACCAAGATAAAACTATGGATAATATATAAGTTGTATGCTGGTTTGCAGTTCAGAAGACTTTTTTTGCACAATGTAATCTTCATCTTATTCATTCTGGCCATTTTTAAATGCAAATTTTACACAAGTTTGGAGATTTTGATAAAGGTTAAGTTTAATGTTTAGTCTTCCTGACTTGGAAAGGATCAAATATCATCACATAAAACTTCTTAAAGGAAGAGCCATGTAAATATAAAAACTACTATAAGCCATTGTAGATAAAACTCTGTATACAGCCAGTTTAGTGCCTCAACATTGAGATATATCTAGGGTACATTTCTTGCCACTTCTGCTAAATAAAACTTAGAATTTAGACCATCATTGGATTGAAATGCTGTTCATGCATCCACACCACAGGGGGGAGGGGGGTGGGGGAGATCTGAGTGGAAAATGTGGTTCACACCACAGGAAAGTTGCCCTGAAAACAAAAGTGAGGGGGGTAAGTTTTCAAACAAACAGGAAACACATTGTGTTGATTCCCGTAGCAGAGCCTGAAGCTATCTATCAGTGCTCCCGTGTTCTTTGACCATTTCCTTTGTGGTGTGTTTGTGCCTCATCATTGGCATTTATATTAAGAGAGTAGAGAGACCGCAGTTAGCTCAGACAACCAGAAGGGATGGCCCATAGCCTTTCATCAGGTCTGCAGTTAGTCCCCCTCCCCGTCCTGAGAGATAATGACAAATGAATCAATCCAACTGTTTCGTCTCTACTGGCTGTGCAAAAAAAAGACTGGAAGATTTTTTGCCACAGCAACACAAATCTGGTATGCTTATTTAACTATCAAAGGTTTAATCTCTCATATGATTGTGTACATGTATTTATGAGCACAAACCATTTTCAGCACCAAGTTATGGAACTCTATGATTTTCCAGTCAGGGAACCATCCACATTATATCTCTGTCGTGTATGGAAATAAACAATGAGATCTGTCAACTTGTTGTATCAAGTATTCATAAGTAAGTGTAACCAAAACAACTGTCATACCATCAAAAGAAGTAACATCATGAAACCAGGCCAGTGGCTTCAAATGCATTGTGACATTTTTAGTAGGTTGTTGGTATTTTGGGATTACACCGTCAGTCAAGGCTGATTACTGGTAGCAGACATTCCCTGCTTATAAATACTTAACACAAAAATATCTTTTTAAAATCAAGCAGTGTGTTGGTCTCATTTATTATAACTTGGATCAGCAGAGTAATGCCTCATCTAGCTGTGTTCACTACATTCAGTGTTCAATATACACTGCCTGGCCAAAACAAAACAAACAAAAACACACTTTAGACCACCTTTAGCTTTTATTCCAGCAGCATTTGCTGTGTCATTGTTTCTAGAAGCTTCTGCAATGTCACAAAATGTGTTTCCATCCAGAGTTGCATTCATTTTTCACCAAGATCTTGTATTGATAATGGAAAGAGTCCGACCACTGCGCAAAGCCTTCTCCAGCACATCCCAAAGATTCTCAATGGGGTTCAGGTCTGGACTCTGTGGTGGCCAATCCATGTGTGAAAATGAGGTCTCATGTTTCCTGAACCACTCTTTCATAATCTGAGCCCCATTAATTCATCCCGAACCAGCTCCCAGCTTTGTTTTGGGAGGCAGACACTCTTTCTACATTTAAGATCAGGCTTAAAACCTTCCTTTTTGATAAATCCTATAGTTAGGGGTGATTAGCCATCCCTTAGTTATGCTG
>JBBBVU010000017.1:26255693-26290157 GCA_037177055.1 Atherinosoma microstoma
ATTATCAGGATATGACTAAAAATTGAACTCAAAATAGGATGAAATGAACAAAGTTTTCATGGCAGGGCATATAATCTAAGATCCTGCTTAATCCATAAACTTCTGATAAATCACTTTGGTTTTTATTTAAATCATTGAGAAATTTCAAACCTGTGAAGGCCTTCAAAATAGTCTTCATTTCAACTGACATCAACTTTCATGTTATAAAATGCATCAGTTACCTGAAGGTTCAGTGATAATCCAAATAACTAACAAAAGGAGTATTAAACACAAAATTCCCCTCTGTCAAAATTAAAAGTTTCCAAAAAGTTTCCTGGGAAAGGTTACGCAGCAGAAAGGGGTTACAAATTCTATGCTTCATCATTAGGATATCCAGATTAGCATCTTCTAAAGGAAAAAAGGTTTTCTTTGTGCCTATTAGGTGCCAATTTTACTGCAGCACACTCTTCACAGACATTTTGGAGCCGTTATGTGTGTGAGCACATTCACTTATTTTATTATACTAACAAATTCCCTCTTCCCGCTGCTGGTATAATTTGACTTTAAGGGTTAATTTGCACACAAAACACCACTTCACACCCTCATTCATATTTAAATCTGCTGTATTGATAGATTTGCCTCCAAAAATGGGGCTTCTTAGCCATAACAACTGGAAGCTTACAGTCAGGCACTTAACATTGCTGGCATAGTTTTACATTTCTGCCTATAAACACGACATTTTGCAACAGAATTAATCTTGGCCATTTTTTTGGGTCTGTTTTCAGTGGTGGTATTCCAGAACTCCTTGGTATTCAGACAATAGAGTCCAAGTCTTTGCATAAGCTGGTGTGATGGAAAACAAACAAACCCTCATAGTCCACAGATGTGATTTGTTGTACTGGAAGAGAGCAGCATACTGTCAACCATGAAGTATTATAATCAACTATGCTCTTCACAGAAAGAAAGTGAAATAAGAAGAAAAGGAAGGATAAAGGTCTTGCAGAAATTTAGCCAAAGCATTAGAAAGGTGTGATTTGAGGGATGTCTGAATTTCTGGTTTGACTGCAGGATGATTAACGTCAACCTGCTTTGGCTTCGAAATAGGTAGGGAGATATTGAGTGTGTTAACAGGCTGACAGGTTGATTTTTTTTTACCTGACTACAAAAAACACAGGTCTAAAAAGCATTTTCCATACTTTTGGATATTTTAAACGTTTACTTTAATGTTGAGTAAAGAATCCTTTTTTATATACTTTAACAGAACATACTGAAACAAAAAAATTGGATTAAATTCCTGACAGCCTTGAAAGTCCTGGCACTCATTCCCTCTTGTAATTGAAACTGTCAGGATTCCTTGGGGTAATATTTGAGCTCACTGGACATTTATTTAGTGTCATTTTTTCAACTTGAAATGGAGTCTGATATGCTTCAGTAGATGCTTTTTTGAACATCTGACAGTAAACATGTGACAAAGATGACTAAGTCCTTTGTGCTGGTGGTGTTGTCTAATTGCACGTCTAACAGTGTCCTTTGGTATCCAATGCACCGGCTGCAACCAGTGGGAGCTACAGCTTAGCTGCAGGTAGAAAAATAGTCCATTAATTAGAAAGTTGGTTGTTCAATCCCTGACTTTTCAAAAAACACCTAATGAAATGTCCTTGGGCAACATACTGAAGCTTGCATGACCTCTAATGCGCTGATAAAATTTTCTTCTAAATGATCAAATGTAGAAATGATAGACAGTGAGTGTCATTCTGGACTGTTAACTAGTGAAAAGCAACAAGGCTCGGATGAAGTGGAAGAAAGTTGGACAAGTTTGAGACCATTTTAAGACATTTTTCTTTATCTTTAATTTTTGATGTCTCAAATGTAATATTTATTTACTTTCAGCTTTACATATGTGCAAATTCCTACTTTTTAAGGTTTAAGTATCACAACTACCAACATAATTTCTTAGTTAGATAGATAGAAACTAGAACTACTTCCTTGCATCTAGAAACCAAAACTCAGCGGTCACATCTAGGAAATGTTAATAGCCAAGATAATTTAAAAAAAAACATTTCCATTGAGTATGGCAACCCATAAACTGGAGGAGTAGTTTGGTGCAAAATTGAGATGTTTTGCTTTTAGAGATGTGGTAAAAGTTGGAAAAGGAAAAATGTATTTGTGTCAACATATCCAAACAGCACATGTACTGCCTCTGCTGGTGGGCAGTGGTCCTGCCACTTTTCTTGGGGAATGATTTTGAGTAGAGTACACTGTAGCTGCTGAAGTGTAGAGTAAACAAGTCTGAGAAAGTGGCAAGAGTGACTCATGCACTTTGTCCTAAAATTTCCTTTCAACAGAGCATGGAAAATACATGCCTGCAAGTATTTTTATCAGCCAAGGTGATTTTTGTGGCCTTCTTTGTCTTTCTTTGTGATGTTATCTCAGGGATTGTAGAGTAATTCTATTTCACATTAAGGCTGTGCTTTATGCAGTATTGTGTGAGTTTTATGTTTGAACTCATATGTATGTTTGTTTATTGCAGTTTTATGTGCTTTTAGAAGAAAGATGATAAACATACAGAAGCATTATCTTACCTTCCATTTGAAGAACTATTTAACTACAGGCCAAGCTGAATTTCAACATTCACAGAGGGCTGAACTGAAACTGAAAATAACTAAAAGTAAAAAAAGAAAGTCCTGCTTGAGACATTAACTGCAACCCCCTTGTTAAAAAGGTGTATGTTTTATTCTTACACCACCCCTCCAACCTCATGGGGTGGATCTCTGTCTGTTTTATATTTCTTCACCTGATAACATGCTAATGTGAAGCACTGGCCCGCATGTTTAGAAATGATGCAACCATGCTGAAATGAGACTACAAAAAGGTCCTGTTTCGATTCAACATCAAGTGTGAAGTTGGAAGTGAAAATATGTTATACAGAACGAATACCAGTAGATGGTTTAATTTAGGAAGCAACCTGCAGGAGCTTCCTTCCCTCTGGCTCAGCTCTGCCAATGTGTTTGTTCATGTGCATTGTAACAGAAAATCCAGCCTTGGCACAAGATCGAAACTCTAACTGTCAAAAGTAGAAGCATTTGCATGTGTGTGTGTGTTTGCGTTGGATTGTGTTGCCACTGATGAGCGCACCAAAGCTCCGCCAGCATTGTGAAGAAAAAGCTTACTAAGACTTACACGTCTGTTCTGGCTCGTTCGACTCCCATTTTATCTCTGTCCTATCTCCTCAGTGTTCATGACTGTTATAGATATGCTTATTAACGTGTTTATAGTTTTAATTATAATTACTATCATCCCTCTGAAAATCAGCAATTAGCTTTGGCTGCAGTGTAATGTGGATAATTCAATTTCCCTCTTCACTGAGCCCATGCTGATTACAGGAAAGGACAGTGAAGTTGCTCTTTGTTGGTAGCATTTGCATGGTTTCCCGCAGCGAACAGGTGGAGATAGCTACAATTCCAGCACAGAATTATACCTGTCTGGGATTGTGTGTGAAATCAAATGTCATACCTGTGATGTTTTACTGTGCCTCTGGAGCCGCTGGGTGGCGTGGTGGTGGTGATGTTGCAGTGTGCAAAGTTGGACTCGCACACATTTCCTTGGCGAGAGTTGGAGGGCCGCTTGTAGTACTGGGGACACAAAAGGAAACAATGAAAAAGTTACTGATCTGCAGCTCACATGCTATGAGGAAGAGCATGTGTTTCTATATTATGCAGCATCAAGTTATTACCCTTCCATCTTAAGCAGGATATATTAAGTTTGCTACATCATTTTTCTCACATACTGAGAACCTTACAGTGGGAAATGCCTAAAGGGTTCATTCTGGGACCAAATATTGGTCTAAATGGAACCAATTTACATTTATTTCCATCTTTTCCAGGGACGGAGGTACATACTACTGTTACGAGAATAGAGGCTTTTGAGAAGCCTGATAAAAATCAAGATGCCAAAGTCATTTGGTTGTGTTAAAAGCTCTTCAAGCAAAACTGAAGGATAGGAATGTCAAAGACGCGAGTGACCTCGTATGTATAACAGCTTTCTTCAATAAAATGAGATATTTTTGTCCTGTGATTGCATGTTATGACGATGGGAAAAGGTAACAATCATATTTAGAGACTGGTTACTTTTTTGTGTCACAAAGGACATTATAAGTGTTTTAGCGACACATCTGCTGTTATCTCACAGGGTAAGCCAATAATTAGAGATAATTAATGGGACTGAACTTAAGATATTTCCTGTAATATCCTCCCTTGTCAGAAATGATATCAGATATTTCTTAAAATAATCATAAAAAACACTAAAACTGAAAACAAAAAACAGTTGTTTTGTCTTGAGTGGAATTAAAATTGTTGCATTGAATAGAATTGATAGAATTGTTACAAAACCTCTCAAATCTGAAAAACAAAGTGACGCTTTTAAAGGACAAACTCCAACAGCTACACAGGAATGGAGATTATTTCCTCAATTTTACAAAAGCAAACATGTCCACACAGATGTTATGAGATTGCATCTCAATAATCCCCTTTTCCTCTCATCTAAAAAGACTTCTAGCTGGCTTATGGGTGTTATTGGAAAGGGTTTAACTGGCATTGAGTCAAAACTTTGGATAGATTGCGAGTATTTCTCAGCTCTGGCTCTGATTGAAATTGATGGGAACATAATACCCAGGTACACATGCAATTTATTCATTCATTTATTTTTTTCTCTTTTGCAAGATCAGGCATGACCTTTTTTTTATTTATTACAATACATTTACTGACAAGAACTTCTGAAATGGGGGCTCTGAAACTGACAGCAACAGCATGGGGATAAAAAGAGACAAGACTAGTTGATTTTACCAGTCTGCAAGACAGCCGGCAGCTCACTCAGTCCTGCTGTGTGGGCTGACGACCACAGTCAAGTCAAAAATAATAAACCAGCCCAATTATCTCAGAAAACCGTTCATGTCTGGAATTGGGCCTCAAAGCCTACAGGATGCATCCCTTCACGTCACTAAAGCTCGCAGGCTTCTCCACAGTGGTAGTTGATGAATACAACACGTCTGTGACAGCATTGTAACTCCTTTAATTACCAGTCAATTTTGTTGTGGAAAAAAGATAAATCCAAGAATTTTTTGAGAGACATTTAATGCCATAAAATGGCATGCAAAAAGCTGACAATATGCTACATTTCCAGCCCTTAGATCTTTTCAAAGCCTTTCAAATAGTCTGGGTAACAGCTTTTATCACAAGATATAGATGTTCATGATTAATGTATCAAACTAGTCCTCTGTCTCATCTTCTCTGTACGTTGCATCTGCTCTAAATAAGGCAGAAATACAACAGAATTAATCAATAATAAGCCCTTTTAATGCCAGGATTCATCACGGTGATGACGCTGACAAAGGAGCCTGTGCATTTGAGTGCTCAGAGATGTTTTGTGCAGTGAAACATCAAGAACTCTTTGGGAAAGAATGAGAATTTAAATGCATACATAGAGGGAGAATTGAGTTTCACAGGAGAAGCTTGTATGTGCCGACATGAACGACTTCAGACGTTGCTGAGATAGACACCATATACTTCATATCAAGCTTATAGCATGATGATATTAGGATGAGAATGTACTTCACTGTAGAGCATTTATACTGTTCTCACACTCGCATAATATATTTTTCAGCCTATTGAACAATCCAGCTCAGTGGCCTCTGACTCAGCACATCATTCATTTTGATCAGAAATGCTTGCCTTCCTATAATACTCCTAGATACTTTTCTCTCTATTGCTTCTGATCCTGTGTGAATGTTTTGTCATCTGTACCAGTTCTTTCTTTGTCCCTGCTTTTTACCTCTTTCCTTCCCAAAAACCTCCTGACAGGATATCTATTGGCTGCAAGTCCCAAGCTCTTTCTCTGAACCCCCGCCTCTGGAAGCACCAATATGCACTGAAACAAAACAGTTCTTTGATTCACTCAGTCAAAAAGCGAAAGAGATCTGATGCGGTCCAGATCCGCTGTGAACTCCTCAAAAGAACACAGGACGAGTTTTTGACTTTCAACTGTATAAAAAAGCCTAAAAGATGCAAGCAGAGTGCTGGTTTGGATCCTTATCAGCTCCATGCACCTGTATCTGCGGTTTGGTCTGAGTGGTGGAGACAGGTTAGTCTCCTCGGCATTATCTCACCATCATCTTGACAGTAACTTCAAGAATTTTCTAACATAAGTTCAGAGATTCCTATTTTTGTGCAATTTCTTGCCCCAAAGTACTTCAATATCTTTTCTTTTTTACTTAGTTTCTGGTTTGATGTCTGACTAACAAGGCTGGCTGTCACTGACACAATCCCTTTCAAGGAATCCCTGCAGGACACCAACCTCATTAGCATCACACATGCTGTCACGGAGATATGACCATTCAGACATTTGGAGGCTAATTTGTACTTGCACAACCACGACATCTTTTGTGCTGAAAGCTTTATTTATCCCTTATATAGACAACTGTGTCGATGGAAGCAGGTGTATATGGTGGATGATCAGAACACAGGTTCAGTAAAAACTACCAAGAAGTATCAGAATAGAGAATTGTCAAAGATGAAGCAAGATGGATAGACCCACTGCTGGATGACTAATGGATAAAGGGCACTTATTCCATTCAGGTGCCGATATTGTGGCTTCAGGTTCTTGTGGACTACGCTATTAATACAGATGAAGTTGGGTTTTCTCTGTGTGAAAAAAACCCTTCAAACTTTCAGGCTGTGCAAGACTCAAGTCAAACTGACATTTATCAGCATTCAGTAGAAATAGTCAAACCTTCACATGTGCATTTCATTCTGTCCCCATGGAACAAGGCTTCAAAATGACAACATTTTGTATTTTTGTACATATTTTCAATTGATCTACCTTTTCATTTTGTTAATTCTACTGACTGAAGACTTAACAGGACAATTTCTTCTTCAGTCTTTGGTTTTTTTTTCAGTGAGAATCGATCATTAACAAAAGAAGAACTTACTGGACAGAAAGGTTTCTGTATCCATCACTGAATATGGTTGGAAATACATTAAACGATCGAATCCTTTCATGTTACCTTATCTTTATATTTACATTTGGAAAACAATTATTTGAACTGGTTGCTTAATTGAATTGCACACTTGAAAACAACACTGAAAATAACTAAACTTAACTTGCTTTTGCTGAAGATTTTTCGAGGTGGAACAGCATTTTGGAGTGACTGAGAATAAAGTCACTCCAAAGCAATGAGTGTACAACCATCTGAACATTATCAGCCTGTTTAATGTACACCAGTTCCTAACACCCCAACAGATAAGGTGAGTTAATAGAGAGCAATCCAGATTATGCAAAACAACCATGGGTTATCTGTAAGTTGCATGAGAATGTTGACTTAAGTCAATAAAAAAGTAATTCTGTTGCTTAAACCCAATGCAGTCTTTGTAGAAAGCAATGGGGCCTGATGACTGATGGCTCCTTCAACTCTGAATACAAACCTTCCCATTGTAATCTAAGGATGAGACATCTTACAAGCTGCTAAGGAGGTTGAGCAGGGTACTTACTGGCCATAAAAATTCAAAGCAGATGAAATACAATTATATCTAAGTTCTGCAGTTTGCATCTTCATGAATATCAAATGCCCTTGAAACCACTGTTGACCAGACATAGGGAAAGGCTGCTGTATCTGATTGCATCAACAGTCAGACCAAAAGTTTCAGACCTACATACTCAGTTGCATCACCTGATGTCCTCTGTCCACATCCCAGACATGAAAGTTCTGGGATTTTCAAGCTTGATACAGTCACGTCTCAGTCTCTGCTACATCAGTAAGTACCTGCTGAGTATTACCCAACTTCATCTGATTATAATAATGAATCAAGGTACACCTTTCAGAACTCATTTAGGCTAGATGAAAGATACAAACAAACATGGTAATTTGTCTTCACAAAAGTGGTTCAACAAAGGCAATATATCTAACTGAACAGATTTTAGGGAACAATAAATTAAATTAATCATCATCATCATTTTGTACCAGTATCTGTGGTCTCATCTCATTCCTCTGGTGTTGTGACAAAATGTGCATCTTAATCTGCTAATGAATCAGAGGGAAGTTGTTCATCTCCCAGCCTGTGATAAAAAGGAAACTAGGAACTTTTGATATTTGGAAATTATAAAAGTGACACAGAAAACAGAAAACAGAGATGGATCAGCGTTATCAGTTCAGTTTTAAGAAAAATTAATGGGGCATCAATCACATCTGTTAGCCATATCCTACACTTATAACTATATACATGTTTTGATCTCAGTCTACCAGCTTAAAAAAAGGTTTTCCCCTTTTGTTGACACGGTTTGGTCATGATCCATCGTGTCTCAGTTTGAAAATGGATATATGTTTTTAGAAATTTTGCCCAAAGAGAAACTGGAAACTGTGTCCATCATCCTGACAACTAACAGAGGATGTTGGTATGAATGCAGGAAAAGAAACAAACAATCCTCTGTTTTACTGTGACTTCTTGCAGAGTCTGGACATTTGTAGCACAAAGAGTGCATGTAATAACTTAATGTATATTAACTGGAAATAGATGTATGTGTGTGTTCATTATAGGGATCAATATGGCGTGGTTTTTTTTTCCAACAGTGGCAGATGATCAAAAACAAATATGGGATGATTTTTCTGGTTTGAGAAGGTGACATCAGTAACATTTTTGCACAATTAGACACCCACACATGAAGCTAAACACACACATGCCCACGCTTTGAGATCAGATGGACTGCAGTCTGGGTCATGATGGAGGCAGAGCGGTTTTAATTATGCAGCAATGGCAGGCTCTGTGGAACACCTGAAGAATTCATGATGGGGTAGTAAAAACTGATTGTTCGAGAAAAGCTGACTCTCTCAGAGCTTCTTTTTGTTCATTGCTTATTTAAATACTCCCAACAAATGGCCCTGCAGCGCTAATCAGAGATGTTCATTTTTTATTACCAGCCACTGCTGAGACACTCCGTCACCTTTTTCATGACCCAAACGATCTCTGAGCATTTATCTGCAAGAAGATGTCCTCAAAGGCAATGAAAAAGGTAAAAAAAAAAAAATCAAAATTACAGTTTGATAAGGACAAATGAAAATAGGACTTGTTAGTATATTTCAGTGTCACTTTTTTTCACTAACGATTGGGAGAAATACAGCCCAATATTGTGGATGTGTTCATGCTCCCCAAACACAACTGACCCTCTGCTCGTTGCTCTCTGTTTGGACATTTTGGTAATTGGTTGCCTGCAGATAGAAACAATTTGGTTCAAGGTGTGTAGGCCCTAAAATAAACAAATGCAACTAATTTGCAAGCGACTTCCCCCAGGACTCTTACAGGAAATAAATAAATAAAACAAAATCCAAAAGCAATATTCATGCACCGAGGATCAGCCTTGTTTATCTCAACAATACATTCTGTAGAGGCATGTAAACAGTAATCTGTAATTCAGATTACTGAGCTATTAGAGAAAAAAAAAGCCCTATTAAAAATATTATCACTGCAAATTATGAAACATTATTACTGCATGCTATTATAAAATACACTGTCTGTCCAGTATCTTTTGTTGTATGCGTATGTCCTCTTATGAAATGCCCAGAAACAATACGAACTGACTTCAGTCAGTTGATTCATAGATTTGAGGTGAATTCACACAAATCCTCCAAAGTATTGGGTTTAACTTTTCTTAACTTTTTGTGCTAAGCTTATAAATGATAAAGTATAGTCACAGATGTATAAATTTCATGTTTGAGCCATGTGGCAGAAAGTAGCTTTGTCAGATAGTAAAACGGTCCAGGTCTGCTTTAAAACTTTTCACTCCCTGGCTGGGTCAAACAGCCTGACATTGTCAAAAATTATCTGCTCCCATGCTAAATTGATAAAAACACACCTCAGTCACATTTCTAATCTGTCTTGAATTTTAGGTCAGGACAAACCATCCAGGCTGCCACAAAGATTCTATCTGGATTTCATCAACTGCTTCAAATAATTATGAATCCCATTTCTTAAATATAAACAAAAACTTAAATCTGGAGTTTGTCAATTAATTCAAACCTTTATTTAACAGACAAGTCTCTCTGCCATATGTGAGATAAGTCAGTGTCCAGAAAAATCAGTTCTATTTCTACATGTGAAAACTAAATTATATGGTTCTTTCTGTGTAATACGGTTTTAGGTTACATTTCTGAATGCAGTGATAAACTGTTATGAGTGATAATGGTATTCCTAGATACTTCTGAGTCCAAGCGGCTGCATTGATCATAGTAGCATTTGAAGGTCACACGCATCCAGCAGCAGTTTCCGTCTTATGTATTTATACACAGAGATTTGCCCAGACTCCCTCTTTACTTCTGGTCTGTAGACCAAAAGAAAAAGGACCAAATTCTTTATAACCTTGCAGGAAGAAATTAGTTTTTGTCTTTTGAAACTTATCAATGTTTGTCTGATGGAATTTTGCACAAAGAGATTTGGCATGACCCAACCTTGACAGGAAAACCTTTGTTGGATGTTCCAGAAAACGAGTTCAGACCAGTTAATCAGCTGACTGAAGAACTGCAGCATCAAGTTTTAGATTTGTTCACACCTTCTAAAAACAATGAAGTTGGTCAGTGAAGAAACGGTAAATCTTTTAAGTGTTTTAAACTGTAAAAAAATTTCCAGTTATTCAGAAAGTAATGGTTTTTTTAATACATTAGCATTTCATCAACTATGTCAGAAAGACTTGTCCAGTTAGAAACAGAAAAGCATTTTTATTGATGTGCTTTTCTTTTTTTCATGCAACAGTGTTAACTATGACGGAGTATTAGGACCACGGTAAAATACTTTTTCGCAGACTTTCATTTTGTTGCCCAGATGAACTTTTAACTTAGTCTGGAGATTGCTTCTAATCAGCGAAACACCTGCACAGATCTCCACTGGCACTGGAAACTCATGGATAATCAATTTAGCTTTGAGGAGACGTGACACGCATCATCTTATTCAAACACTTGCTATTTAAAATGTACAACTTTTATTAAGTTTGCACTGTCACTTGCAGTGGGAGTCACTGAAGATCCTTATAACTAAATCATGTTTGAATACAGGAAACTAAAGATTAGATTAAAGTGTTAAGGCCAGTAGATTTTAATGAATGACACCTGTGAGTTGGATCACAGGTGGCATGGAAGAGCATTTTCTAAATATACAAGATCAAGTATAAAGGTGTTAGCCAGCAGCCATAACTACAATGTTGCAAAAACAAAAAACCTTAACCCTTTTGTTTAACATCTGAGAGATATATCACTTTGAATGGAACCAATTTCATCCCAAAGTCTGAATGAAACTCACAGGAAAAAGATGCGGTTAAAAAAACAACAACTCAACATTGCTCACGTTGACCTCTATAAAAAAGACATTCGATAGAAGAGTGAAAGAAACAGCATTGACCTCCAAAGAAAGATAAATATTTGAAATGTTCTATTGATTTTTATTTTAAAACCACTGAGACAATATAGCTGAATGTGAGAGACCTCTTTCAGATCAATAACTGTTATTTGTTATTAAATGGTTTCACTTTTGTCTGGTTGACACATAGAAATCTACCACTTTTTGTTAGCCGACATGCTCAGTGACCGTGACATTTATCTTTATGTGAAATATAATGTTCTGCCAGCAGCAGCACAAAGTGAAAAAATAATTATACTCTTCAAGAGAAAAATATGATAATGCCTCAAATTTTCTACATGCAATATAAATTAGGTTTAGTCTCTGTTGATGGCCGGATTGCTGCCTTTCTGTAACTTATCTAATAGGTATTGGAAGCCTGTTTGTCATTGACAGACCATTCAGCTTGACGGTAATGTGAGAGAGAACACCTGACTGGCTTCACAAGCACCAGATTTGAAAGATTTCTTTCAAGCTCTAGTTAGCTCAATCTCCACGTCCCACACATGTGAACCCTCTATGAACTGGAACTCGGGCACAGAGCTCCAGGCAAGAATGTCCCTGTCCTTTGAATTCTGTCAACCCAACATTAAAATTGACCGGGTCTGTGCAGTCCTGCTCCATTTGGGTATTTCAAATCCTGTGACCTGTTGATGTTAGGCATAAAACCATTTTATGCAACGTATTCTTACCTTTACCTGCCACCGCACGTCATCAGCCGGATTTAAATGAATGACAAGGCATGTGCTTTACATACCAACAAGACAAATAATTTTGCGAACAGCCAGTTGAAATCTAAGGAAATTAGGAAAAAGACTGATTTACTTCACAGCTGGTTGAAAATAAGATAACCTAAGGAAAAAACTAAAATTGTTTTAATCTTATAGTGTTTTAAGGCTCTATTGTGTCACTAAAAATTAACAGCACAGAGAATCTTTTGGCACTATCCACCCATTCATGCCTTACCTATACCTGCTAATTCTTATGCAGGGTCGCTGGAGCCCATCTTAGTGGCTACAAGGTGAGAGCAGGGTACACCCTGGACAGGTTACCAGTCCATTGCAGTTACTGGCATTAATGTCATCATAATTATGTAGGGTGAAAACACAGAGGTCTCAATAAACCTGCAAAAAATAAACAATTAAAGTACCTCTATCTCAGCTTGAGTGTTGTTGACAACAAAGCCCCTTTCAGACTTGCTCTGAAAAGTGGTAAGAGTACGGACTTTGTCTTTTATACCGTTTGCATCCAGACAAGCATTCTTTTACCTCGGAGCTGTAGCGGACATGTACCAGCTAGCCTCCATGTCATAAGAGCGGAAATGTTGCGGCACATTGTTTTGACTGAATGCATAGAAATGATCAGGACAGGTCGCGACACAAAGACGTCCTATCATGTTCCAACAATCGACTTATCCGGAACATTTCCCGATATCTGAACATAGCCGGGGCGTAAAAAGTCTGCGAAGAAGTGATATGTTTGACTTTACCGCAAATATCCCACAATGCAAGTCTGAAAGCGGCTCAAATATTAGATTTGTATTTGGAATCATTGATGTCTAAAGACGTCAACACTATTTTCCTTTAAAATTGTCTTTAATTTGTTCATTTGTTAGAATCTTTATTTACTCATTTAATTTTTGTTGAATCTTAAGGCGCATTCAAGATAGTCCGGGGGGACTCTGCTCGCGTTTGCATTCAAGTTTGGATCTTTGGTTTGCATCAGAGTGCAACTGAGAGTTCACACTACTCCAAACGAGGATTACTCTCAAGAGGATTAATCTATACTATGTATTTTAATGCATTTATGATGGACTGAGTGTCTCTAGAGTGGCCTACAGTACGCTTTCTTTGTTTTATTGCAAACCTAAATTATGCCCACAGAGAAACCATTTATCCAATAAAGCTTCATCTAAGACGTGTAAATTGTTTACGCAGCCTTTATGATAAACATCTAAAAATAGTTAAAGCGTATTTTTGCACATTAGCACTCATACAATGCACTTTGCCTGTAGTGACATTTAAATGAAGGTAAAACTTTCCATGCCAGCGATCCTCAGACACATAACTGAGGGAGATGTGATGACATAAAGCACTGAGAAGATGAATGGCATGGCCAATAAGCAGTGCTCTCCCAAACCACTGAGCGATGGCCCTCCAGTAGACCCATGAGAATGATGCAAGTGGCCAGGTGGAGATGGGAATACTTAATGATTCATATCCAGTCAGAAACTGGAAGGTGGTTATAAATTTACTGGCAATATTCAGAGGTGTTTTAACAAACTTTGCCAAAGCCTTGAGCGACCCCTCATTTCTTGATATTGCAAGGAAAACAGGGAATAAGTGCAGGGATCTATTAGAACATGTAGAAGCACAAATGGATGTGCAACTCAGAGGGCAAAATCAGAGATAGAAAGTTAATATTTGGTATGAGAAGTTTTATTCTTCACCACAGTCTGAACCCTCTTAGACAAACTTTCTTATCATAGTCTTCAGGAATAGTTTCCAGGTTTTTTGAAGGACTTTTCAAAGCTGGATGTTTCTGCCTTTTGTTCCGTTTCCTGTCCAGATGATCCCAGACTGCTTGAATAATGTTGAGGTCTGGGCTCTGGGCAGGATTCTTCCCTCCACAAGACCTGTTGTCAAACATTTTCAGTCCAGTTCTTGTGTCATATGGCATACCCCAGACTCTTCTCCCTGTTTCCCTTCCTTAAAAATAGCTTCTTGATAGCCATCCTTCCACGGAGACCATTCCTGGTGAGGTCTCAGCCAGCAGTATGGATCAACTGAAGGCCTAGATGCATCTCTCAGGTCTTGTCTCAGGTCTTTGCTGGATTTGCTGTAGATAGATTTTTAGGCTTGACACTTCTTTTGTCCTCCACTTATCCAGTTTCCTCAAATGTTTTGAGGACATAGTGCATACCATGCTGAAAAATGCCATGTTTTTAAGCTAACAGCTCTTCGGGCACATCACCTTGTTGCTGCAAAATTGCTATAATCTGTCTGTCAAACTGTACCATCATTGGCATTTTTCAAAGATGCAACTAAAGAAATTAGAATAATTTGTCTTTGCCATTGATTGCAAGTAAGAAAAAGTTTCAGTACTAATTTGTCTGTTATCTGGCAACAACACAGGTTCACATTGTTAAGTGTATTTGGCTAGACTAAAGATAAAAAGCAGCCAGTGTCTGACTAAAACCTTGAATTAGTTTCAGAAAACTGAGAGAGACTTAATTTCAAAACTACTTTAAAACATTTAAAGAACCTCTCACTCATTTAAAGACTAATTAAAAGAACTTTGCATCATACAATGTGATTAGGGTGCATGCGCTCTGCATTGTTGCCTATATCTAAGTGATGATTTAGGTTTAAAAAAGGTGAAAAGCCTTCGATTCACATTTTTCCACTTTGAATTTGCACATTTTTCTTTCAGAGAGCATAAACCACCACAGCTGCAAGTGTAAGGTCAAACACGAACAAAGTCGACAGGCCATAGTGATTCCAAAAATTCCAATAATATATATACTTTCACTCCTTGGAAATCAAACCTGTGAATTAGAGAATAAAAACCTTTGTAAAAAGTGAGTCAGTAGAGACTGATGCTAATTGAACTTGTTTTAAAAAAATAAAAAAATCACAAGAATTCAACTTCATGATGCCAAGGGTTAGCTGAAGAGTGCCACTTCAAGAAAAAAACTGGTGCTTTTTGGATCCAAGGACATGCCAAGAAGAAAAGGGTTAGATTTTTGCTTTGTGATCAATAAGTCATAACTAGAAAATACTAACAGCTCTGCAGTGGTGAAAAAGGATTTCATAGATGGATTTTATGTCTACAACTGAAACCTCATCGGGCCATGTTTAAAACAAGAAACTGCTCACAGATACATCAAGGCTGGTGTCAGCTGCAGAACAGTAGATTTTCACAGATACAGTTTGCACACCATGACATTAGCAACTCTAGAACTAGCAAGTTCATCCCCTGCATGTGGAAAATCACAGAACATTGAGGTTGTAGAAGTTAATCTGTGGATAGTCCATCAATGAAACCATATGCAGATAATAATTTCAAATGGCGATAAATGATTTAGTCTTGTTTTCTTTCCTTGCACCTGGATTCAGTTAGTCAGTAATCACACCTGCCCTGGGTTTTTTAATTTCCTTTTAAAATACTCCCCTTATTCAGTGCCATGTTGTCATTGCAGCCCAATGCAAGTCAGTCCCAAGCTCCACACTGCTTAATATCCTGCATCCTACATTGTAATCAAAGTTTATGGTTTGCCATGCTGGCTTCCTCCTGCCTAGCCCTGCATTTGGGTCCTCCACCTAATTAACACAAGTGTTCCAGTTGTATTATATTCATAAATACAGAAATCTCTCAAGATCCAGGGCTCATTACTATGCTTCACTAGAATAGCCTCTATAATGAGGTTTTACAGTGGGTTACATATCTTTACTCTTGTCTAACTCATAGTTGGTTGCCTGCTTTAACCATCTGGTGTAACTCCAATGAGGTGGGACAGAGGCAATGTTATAGCTTTGCATCAGGCAGACCTCCATTTCCTTATCTGAGGGTGTGATCATGGTGTTCAACACTAGAATAGCTATAAACCTGGAACTCGGCCCCCTTCTAGGTACTTTAGAAGTCATAAGAAGGCGATTTAATCACCTATTTTCTCCATGCACGTCACTGCTGTGGTGGGTTCTGGTAACAATAATCACGCATTTAAAAAGAGATGCTCACTTCTCACACACATATCTGGGTCGCCGACTGACTCAGCCAGTAGCAACATATATGTATGAAGCCCAATGACTCATCCTACAATATAATTAAATTAAAACAGACCATGACCAAACACACATAAAAAGGAAAAAAAAGGATAAATAGGTCATTCCTCTTTTGGACTGATCTTTAACTGCAAGTGGCTATTAATTACAAGACAGCATAATACAGAGGACAGACAGTATGGGAAAAAATGAGAGCACCATGACTTGAAGATTAAAGAAAAACAGGAAAAATCAGCAGCAGTCACCTCATGCATTTGCAGGGTGGTGTTGGGGACCCTCATCTTGGCTTCCAGGGCACTGTGGGAATTGGCAGTGTAGTTTTTCAAACTGCGACTCTCCTTCAGATGAGCCTGGAGCTTCTCCCTGCGCCTCCTAAAGAGGGTGAAACACAGAATGATGCACAAGTTGATTTTCAGATCATTACTGTGAATCCTGTGCCGGTTTTCAGATTTTCATCATGACTAAACAACATAATGTGCACAGCAAGGGTCAGTATGGCTCCCTGTAACATGGTCCAAATAGTTTTTAACTCAGTATATAAAACAGTGCAGATAAACTGGTCATGCAGAATAATAGTCCATTCAGTTTTAGTAAAGCATTTTTTTTAATCATACACAGCAAAAGACAAAAAAAAAACAAATAAACATAAAAACAATAGAATATAACAAACAGATTTTAATAGTGGCAATTTATCATGTCTTTTTTTCTGTCTTTTGATACTGTTAAAGCGGGTTTAAATCATAAAGAGTATTACATATCAAAGCATAGAAAAAAAACCCCACTTAGATAATTTATTGCTGCCCTTACAGAAAAACAACATGTCTTCCAAATGTTCTCCACATATACATGCACATGTGGTTCACATGTGCAATCATGTGGTTTTGGAACATTTCCATGCGGTCTACATGTGAAGAACATAGGCGATACTTCACTTATCCCCAACAGGGGAAATTCAGGTGTCCAGCAGCATACAATGTGGACCACATGTTCATGCACATGTGGAGAACATATGAAATCACGTGTTTTCTCTGTAAGGGTGAGACTCTATTTGTGGGTTCTTCTTTACTTTAGTAAATGATCAATCCTGTCATTTTTTTTAGAAAGGACAAATCGGCTGAAGGTTCAATATTTGCTATGAATTATCATGAACTCACACTTTGTGAGTGGTAATTGGTGAGTGAGTGAATACAATCCAACTTCATGTCAGTTATATTTTCAAACCAACTCATTATTGTGCTACTGTCCTGTCCTTTGGACACACAAAACCAAAGTGGAAATGTTTGGTCATAAAGCATAGTAGCACGTTTGGAGAAAACCAAAACAGCATATCAGCACAAACACCTCATACCAACTGGCAAGTCGGTGGTGAAAGGCTGATGATTCTGGCCTGCTTTGCAGCCCTAGCACCTGGTCATCTTGCAGTCATTGAGTACACCATGAACTCTGTAAAGTACAAAAGTATTCTAGAGCCAAATGTGAGGCCATCTGTCTGACAGTTAAAGCTTGGCTAAAATTGCTTCCTGCAATAAGACAATGATCCCAAACCCAGCAGCAAATCTACAACAGAGTAACTGAAAAAAAAAAACACACAAAAAAAAACCACACAAGGTGTTGTAATGGTTTAATGTACAGTGCAGAGCTCAACCTGATTGAAAGGCTGTGATGGTACTTTAAGATAGCGATGCATAAACTAATGCTGCAAAGCTCAATGAGCTGAAACAATGCCATAAAGAAGAGTGGATCAAAATTCCTCCACAGCCATGTGAGAAACAATAACGCTAAACAAAAAACAATTACTTTAAGTTGTTGCTGCTAAAGATGGTTCTACAAGCTATTGGAGCATAGGGAGTACTTAGTTTTCCTCAGATTCTGCACATTGTCCTGCTTTTGTTAAACAATGACAAGATGTAGTCATGTTTTGTCCTTCACGCAATGTTATATTTACCTCATTTTAAGACCCGATAAGGACCAAAGCATTTCTTTTATGCCTTAGCACATAAAACATAAGATTAACAGGGTGTGTTCCCTCTTTCAAATGACTTCACTTGTTGAGGTAGGAAGAAAATGGGCTACTGAAGGTCTACCCAGTACAGTACCTCATTATCTTTTACCTGAGGCTTTATTAAAATGAATGTTCCAGTATATATGATGCAACTTGAATCCATTTAATAAATTTCTGCTGAGATATTTGGAATACATACTATTCCTTAGATGTGATTCAGTTAAACTGGTTGAATCGATATTCTTGCACACTTTTAATGTGAATAGTAAAAACCACTGAAGTCACTGACTGTCAAACTGATGAGTTTGACCCTATTCTTACACACACTGACACAGAGCTGACACCACGATGAAAGGTCAAGAGATAATCATGTTAGAGGAAGCAGTATAATTAGACCTTGTGGTGCAGAAGGATGTAATCTTATTTCTTCTGTTCATCTAAAAGAAGCTCCTCTGGTTTGTTGCTCTGACCAGCGCATATTACATGCTCTTAATTATTACGATACTGCCTGAGCTTGTGCAATTAGACTGTCCTGGAGGAAAATGCACAAATCCCTGTATCAAGAGTTCATTATGTTATGCCAGAGGTATTCTCATTATCAGATACAGCCGATAAAGGCTTTAGTTCTTGTCGGGGAGACTCTGCTGCATGACAGCAGTGTAATGAAGTGTTTGCAAACAGCCTCATGGTACGTTCCAGTGCTCTCCACCTCCAAGACACTTTCATTATATTTTTCTCAAGAAGGTTGCAACATTTGGTACACAATACCAAATCTCTTCTCTTCTAAAGCCCTGTTGCAATTTATTTTATGTTTTAGCATGCAAACACTGCTGTTAGATGACTTCAACTGCAGTGAAAACAAACATTCAACATCTTTACGTCTGAGAGATGTGTCATATAATCTTGCATCCTCCATCGTTTGTGCAGCACATAAAGTTTTGTTTGACATCTTAAAACTTTTCCGACTTATTGTTTGTCTATAATAAAAAGGAAATAACTACATGAACATAAAATCTGACTTCAGTGTTCCTGAACGTTTTTTGTTCTTTTTATAACCATCCTTATATCACATCGCTTTAGGTAGAAGTTGAATATGCATGTCTGTATTACTGCACTATGAATGTGTCTCAGACATAACTGATGTCCTTTCATATTTAGCAGGGAACTTAATTTCACATATGGCTCCGAAAATCTGTTCAACCTTTATTTGATATCTCTTATTAACTTAAGTTAATTATGCTGCCTATTATACATTCCTTTTTTAATCTTGAATCTTTATTTCTAGGGGTTCTTATTAAAGAGCACTGTTAGAGAAAGCGATGAAGAGATACAGAACGAGTTCTCAGGCAGACTGGAACTAAAGCTTTTAATGACCAAGCTTCATTGTATCTTAAAGACCTCAAAGTTCCATATTTCCCATATAGAGCATTTTGCTCTCAGAACGCAGATTTACTCATGGATCTCTGGAGTTTCCAAAACTAAAATGTCAGTGAGGTTCAGTGGGTGTGATTCTATATATTAATTTAATAGACATTATTTCCAGAGTAGATAACTTAACATGAAACAGGAAATAAAAATTAAACTGTAGCCTATTGTATAGGTTTTCAAAGGTTTTAGGTTTTTGTTTTCAATGTTAGTGATAAAAATCCCCATGTGATATTAACTTTTAACGTTAACCTGTAAAAATATTAGCGTTTCACAGATGAGCAATGTCATTTCTAGCTAGCTGAGATCCCCTCTGACACGTTACTAAGAGGTGACAGTTAATTCACCAAATGCACAGTTCCTTGTTTAAGCTCCTTTGTGCACTATACGGAGCCCGGCAAGAGCTAACGGTAAAGAAAAAACAAATTAAACTGTGCTCTCCGTTTTGCAATCCGTGCACACAGATTTCCCAGAGACCTCAGTTGAGAGTTTGGGGACAACAGATTTGGTTAAGGAGGGTGTTACATTAATGTTAGCTGCTGTTGGCACAAATGTTAAACTTTTTATCTCAGTATAAAATACTTATGCATTAAAACATGGAACAGCATTAAGTCACGTTTATGCATCCCTTCTCCAAAACACCTAAATCAAATGGCTGAATTCCCTTGTGCGCATGTCATTCAGCTTTGCAGAGGCCTTAGTAACGAGCCATTCATTTGATTCAAGTGTGTTGGAGAAGAGACGCAAGTTGCAGCATAGTAGCTTTCCAGAACTGGACCTGGGCACCCTACGGGCCTGTGCTTGTGTGTATGTAAGCATTTGTTTGTTTTTTAGGGCAAAGCACTTTGTGATGCATCTGCTGTATGAAAAGTGCAAAATAAATAAAGTTTCATTGATTGATTGATGATGCAGCGCTGCTTATGTGCCGGGACTCAGCACAGGACAGCCTCAACCTAATTTAACCTCTAGGTGTTGGCAAAGTCGTCACGTTATCTGGGATAAAAAAAACAAACAAAACAAAAAAAGAACAAATAAATTTATTTGAACACCATCACCTTCGTAGACATCAATTCTGACACTTCGTACGGTTACTCACTTGAAGGTGACACTTTTATTGAACCTAATTATACTGTTTGTTGTAATTGCATGCATGATCAAACTGTTTTTGTGGGGAGGTAATTCTTTTCACACGCAAATATATGTCTCAATACAGGATAAAAAGGTGATTTTTATATAAATCAATCTGTGCAAAGCTGTAACCACATTTATTTCTGCTGTCAAGTTTTGTTGTTAGGTAACAGGGGGATGAATAGAATTCCCTTAGAAACTGACATCCACAAATATTGCAGAGCCCAGAACATGAAATATTTTGGCAGTGTGCATATCCTGGAGTCTTCACAGATATGTAAATATAGATATTCCTGTGTGGTTAAAAATGAAGTGAGAATAAGTTGCTAAAGTGATGTCAAAATACCCACATAAACCAAAAGCTTTACAGTAATCTGTAACATTGTTTGGCCAGTTTGGGAAGATATTTTATACAACACATCCTTTATTAACTAAATTAAGATAGTGATCAGTATACTATCTATTAGAAAAAAGTACCAAGTGTGTATGGTCTTGATGTAGGGCTTTAAACACAAAAGATATTTAAGTTTAAATCTGTTCAACAGAGAATTAAATAAATGTTTTTGGTAGACTATAAAGATGGTTAGCAAACATGGATGTGATCACCACAGTGAAAGCCTTACACTCCGTGTTAGCAGGAATAAAATTGCCACTCTATAAATAAAAACACACACAGTGCATATTAGAGGGCCGTGGTGACAGGATGAATAGAAGAATCATTTTGTCTTTCATTCATCTGTGTTTGTATCTGGCTCTTTTCTTCTCTGTATAAAAAACCTCTGACTTCATCGTTATTCAGGGCGCTCACATTTGCATTGGCACTCCCTCCCTTCTCCGGAGCTGAATGCATCTTCTCCACTGAACAAGCAAGTTCCCTGACTCAATTATGGATTCATTGAAAGAGCCTGTCCATCATGCCGTGATCCGATTATCTTGTTGTCAGGCTGCTCACTCACTCACATCATTATATTACAGAGGAAAGCCTATGGAATTACAGTTCCATCTATCACAGCCTGCTCCACAGTCCATATACTCTCAATGACAACACTAGTGTTACATACTGGATGTTTGACCCATCCTGGTGAGATTCTCATATCCAAAGATACACGTGAGGCCATTCACGCAGTAATTACTGTGCATACATTAAATTCAGCCTTTCAGAAATATGAAAATGGTGCTAGAGACTGAAAGGAGAGACTCTGCTTGTCCCACATGAGCTGACCTTTAGGTGATGATAGGCTGTGAATATGTGTGTGCACATAATGAGCTTTACAAATGGTTGCAAATACTCAGAGTGGGATTTTGTTCAAGATGTTTGATGCCTCAACATGTTGCAGTGGCTTTCACAACATTCCCAGAATTGAACATTTGGTCTGCCCACAACCAGCAGGGCTCATCACCAAACACTTGGATCACATTGGGAAATGTGGCAAGATTGATCTCAGATATTTCCAGCAAAAGTAAAAGAAAACTTTAAGTTTAAAAAGCAAGAAAACAATGGTTCCTGTTGCAAGTTCACTTGTGCAGTTTATTTAGGAGCTGAGTAAACACTCAGTTACAGTTCTTGGATTATGTCTCATCTTTTAAAGAAGAAACTCAATATATATCATCTCTTAGTACGTCTCCCATGGGTTTTTTCCCTTTTAAATCAATGAACTTAGAATTCAGGTAAGAATGGTAACGTGAAATTATGTTGGATTTTTGGAAAATTGGATCTTAATCTTTCACACCCTTAGTTGCAGGCCTTTTAAGTGCAAGCAAACACCTAGGTTTTTTTCCCCTCCTTTTTCATAGGTTGAACATGTGAAATCATGTCTACAGCCACTATAATAATGTTGAACCCGTTTACAAAATGCAAGGTTTCTAACAAGGTCAAATGTTGAAACAAATATCTAATTTAGCAGATTAACTGTCATAGACTGGGAGTTTAAAGACATTGCTGAATGTGTTGCATTTTGGATTTATTAAATAGCTGGGACAAAAAAAGTCAGAAGGGATACAGCATGATACCATGCTGATAACTGATTAATCTAACCTTAAACTACATTAAGTACAGCCATTTCGTAAAAAAACTTAGTTTACAGTGAGCAGGAACACATTTAGAGTCAGTAATCACATATATCATTACACTGCAGTTGAGACCTCAAATGTTAGCAGTAAATAGTGATTCCAGTTCATTTTAATAGACATATGGCCAAATTGAGGATACTTCTCAAGTCAGTAATAGGAAGATGATGTAGCTAATAACAGGGTTGGAAAAAACAATGCAAGAGTAAGAGGAAGCAGATGGTACACAGCGTTATTATGGAGAAGTTACTCGGGGAGGGAAAGGAAAAAAAGAAGCCAATTCCAGTATAAATACTGGGCAAGTTGATGAGGAAAGTGGAAGCAGGTGAGCTAATTAGGAATGAGGAACAGGTCCGAAGCAAGACAAGAAGAGAGGAAGGCAACATAAGAGAAAAAAAGTACAAACTAAAAGAAAATACAAAGAAGAAAACCAGACTGACACATTATGGCTCAAAATTTCTTATGTCGAGTTTGTCAAATGTCCTCTTTATAATTAAAATTCAGAAGTACTGCTGTATGTCTCAAGCTGACACACCTTTCCCAAACTTCAACCTGCTGAAATGTACCTTCTTCTCATTATTTTGGGTCTGAGAACATGGTGACAGTCAAAAAGTTGCCCTCTAACCAGTCAGACACCTAGAGGTGACGACAACAAACTAGATGTTCCGAATGATAGCAGCCAGGTTATCAAATCTTCTTATTCCTGTACAAATTCCTCTAAAATATACAGGAATTACATTGAGGTGTGTTAACTGTTGGCTGAACTACATCCAATTTATGCAATTCATGATGAATAAATGAAATGACTCAATTAAGCACAGCCACAGAGTCAGCATGAGAGGTTGGGGTGGATGTCCACTGTACAAAACTCTTGTCGGAGGCTTTTAAAACAGACTGCAATATCTCTGAAAATCTAAATTTGGTCAGTGAACCAATACATTTCATTTCAGTGTTTGTGACTTGCCAATAAGTTCATCAACTCAGTTTATTTTGTACTTTAAAAAGAGGATGTGATCTGCTTGGAGACAGGTTTGAAGCTTTACCTATGTCTCTTTTTGTGTCTTTCTCAAACAATGATAAAAGCTGTCAGCTGGTGAAGGGGTGTTGATGAGGAAACTTCATTGACAATAGTTTCCTTTTAAATACTTTTTGCTTCTAAAGTTCAGTCCTGGTTGGGTTCAAGCAATAACATCATTTCAAGCCTAACTATTCCATTTGGGTTAAAAAACATGTTAGCCAGAAATGAAATGCATATTTTTACCACGTCATCGACACCTTAAAGCAGGGATGTCCAGTTCCAGTCTGTGAGGACTATCCTGCAGGTTTTAGATGTTTCCTGCTTCTATGCGCCTGACTCAGATTGATGGGTCATTAACAGGCTTGGGAAGAACTTGACATGAGTCAATTTAATGGACTGGGGCCCTGAGATAAAGAGTGCCATTTGGACACTTCACATGCAGTTAACATCTTCGCCACTAGAGGTTGCATATTGAACAGAATTAGATAGCATTGCAGCATAAATAACCCAAAGGATTTTCTTCTTCTTCCTTTTTCTTTTTCTTTTTTTTGGGCAAGGACAGTCTTAAAACGAGTGTCTGAGGCCCTCGGGATCATTTTTAACCTCAGTCTTCAAACCATCGCTACACAAAATGTGTCTATATAAACCGTCATCTACTGAGTAACTGTACATGTGCTTTTGTGTTTATTCTCTCACTTGTTGCGGCAGTACAGGGCCATGCACAGTGTTCCCAGAAGGCTGATTGCCATGGCGATGGATGTGATTGACAGCACCTGTCTCTTGTACACGTCTTTGCTCTCTGCAGAAAACAAAACAGAGAAAGACACCATATTAATGTTTAAACAACACATACTCGGCAAATAAAGTCATAGATGTTGAACATATCTGTCAGTATGAGTGAGACATAGAGGGAGGAACAGACAGGGAAGAAAAAACATTCTCTCTGTGAGCTGGTGTTACTCAAAGAGACGGTTGATACCAACACAATGCAATAGCTTCAGCATTACACAGAAGTAAATATGGTTTTGAGATTTTGTTCTAATGTGTTTGTCTACAGCACCCAAAACAGCCATTTAAATCATCAAACAGCCAGTTATGGTGCAAAAGACTCTCTGGGGCTCCCCCCCCCTTTATCTGCCTCGAGATTCTTTTCAAGAGTAATTACATATGAGATAAATAAACCAAACCAAACTGAAATAAAAACATGACTCAAAAATCATTTGCGGTAAACAAACACATATTTGCAACTGTCCTGCAGCACCTGCTATTCCTAGTTACCGCACAGTCCTTCAGCTCATTTTATCAGCTCTACCACATCGAGTAATGGTCCGATAGACACCAGACATTGCTTTTGAAATGGATGCCACATGTAATGGAGCTTGAACACTTGGAGACAAGAAGAGTTATGGTGCACAGGGACACCATTAGTGGAGAAAAATGGAAGCTGTCTTGTTTGTTCCGAACAAGTAAATCACAGTTGCCTTCAGATGCATTAATAGGCGATCAGTCAAGCTTTATTTTGCGATGCTCAGACCTTGGAAAACCATGAAGATGACAGGTGTTGGGGTTTTACATTGAGGGGATTGAGACAAATTCTCACCATGGATGGGTTTCAATGACTACTTTGGAACAAAAAACATAATCGCTGCTCAGAGGATGAATGCTGGGAGCTGCAGGAATGCAACCACAACCCTCTCAGCTACACACAAGCACAAATAGAGTGCCACTATGTCTTGTTCAGAGGGATCCTGGCATTAGTCGGGATTGCTGGAGAGTGCTAATTGACTATTTTATGACCTCATCAAGATGTTTAAGCTTGTTTTGGAATTTGAAACATGGATGTTTTATCCTGAGATTACCACTGTAGTATTAAAGCTACTGTGCCCCACACATATTGCATAATCCATTATACACTGCATGCAATCGACTGGATCCTTCATATTTTCTGAAAATAACGGAGACCGCAAATTCCAGAGGATTTGTTTTCAGTGCATCTTTTTTGTACTCTCAATGCCCGTATTTTTTCCCCCTTCATTTTTGTCTAAATTTGGATCAGTGTTGTTCTGATGCCACTAATCAGGCTGCACCATCAAATTGGCTCAATGGCTTTAATTACTGCATATAATTTGGGCGAGCTGAGGGATGTCCTACAAATACAAACTAAGGTTTGCTGCAAGGAGGCAGAGAAACTTGGGAAATGATGATGAGAGACATGTTTGTGCAGTGGGGAGTCGTATGAATGGTGCAATCATACTTGTGCCTGTCTTATTGATTACTGATCCAGTACTGCTGCTTGATTCTGATTTTCTAAATGTAAAAAAACAAAGACTAATTTGATATATTTTGTGCTTCTGACTAAAGATTGAATTATGATCATAAGGATAAAAAGGTTGCAATAATTTAGTCTAGTGTTGCTACAGCTGTATAGGGACAATATTGTTGAAAAATCCCTTTTTCTGTGTTTGAGGGCAAATGTTGGGATGTCTGAAGTCCTTACCAACCCGGCCTTGTCCAAAAGAATCCATATATTTTGACAATGATTTTTCCTCAGTGTTTGAGCCTTTTGTTCACATGTAAATGCTGTTTTGGAGCTCTGCAAACTTTTAGGACAGCACCTTTCAGGCGGAAGATTTTGGGATGATTTGGCTGTGCTGTTTATGTGAGGTCAGGATAACCAGTATTTCTGGATTGTTTGCATCATATATGGCACAATATGTGCCGTTATTTACATGGCAATGGAAACCATAGCTAAGATCGTGCTGGCACAAATTTTGTTAAAAGGACTTTTTACATGTTTGCATATATGCTTTCTGCATTGCAGAATTTTCTAGATTTGCTGAAAGCATTATTATTATTATTATTATTATTATTATTTGGCCAACCCTCTAATTGGTCAACATGACATTAGGGGTGGGGCTAGAGGTGGTTTGGTTCCTGACTGTGTTTTAATTGTGTCTTTGTGTTTTCATAGGAGCAAATTTTCTTTTTCTTTTTTGTAAAATGTGCTCTGTGGATTATGTCCATTTATAGTTTATGCGGAAAATGCCTCAAAACCCAGAAAAAACACAATTCTGGCATTTTGTTTTAGGCCCTGATAACTGAAACTACATCCTTCAGTGAGCTGTTCAGATTTACAGGGTAAAATTATATTATCTGGCCTATTTTTTTCCTTAACTCTGCATATATTTCATTTAAGCTGATGATGCTTTAACTGTAGGGTCTTAAGTGAAGAAATCAATGAGCTAATAATGCTCTGTACAAGGAAATCTGACTTGTAATTGGAATTTTTAATTTTTTACCTAAGTTTAAAATGCCAATTCATCGTGAATGCACCACTGCCACAGAAACATCTGTGAAATATTAGCCATATAAGCAGCACATCTTAATGTTAGCTGCTAAAATCTTAAACAAAACAGAGTGACAGGTAATTCTATTCCTCATATGGAGATGATGATAAAAGAACTACAATGAGTTCTCAATGCTGTTATTAACCACAAATACATTCTGTGATACATGATTTAACCACTTTAGACAGTTCATAATAGGATATAACAAGGTTATGCTTAAAGGAGTTGTCCAAGGTCCAACTGAGACAAATAAGAATTTCAGAATGTTATTTACTATATGACCTCATACTATAACATGCTTCAATAGTTATTAAGAACATCTCAAACAAGGTAGATTCTAAGGAAAAGAGGGGAGGAGTGGAATTGTGGGTCAGTCTATTCTTATAAAATGATCCTCTTGAATAGAAGAGTAAGTTAATGGAAGCCGCTGCAGTGTTTTCATGTTATTTTGACCAAAGCATATCTGACATTTCATTAAGATCTCAGGAAATTGTGTCAGCTTAGAAAAAAAAGTGTATGTCTTTTTTTTTTTAAACAGTTGCCACAATGCAACCAACTGAATACATTTATTTTTTAAATTCCTTTCTATTAAATGCACAAATCTTTCAAAGCTCTCCCTTCAGTATGTAGCACAGGCTTTGAATTAACCCCCCCGCACCCCCCAAAAAAAACAAAAACTGAAGTGAGCTGAAGCAATGTGGGCTGGGGTTATCTTGACGACTAAGACTTTTAGAGCTAAATTCAGACTTGCAGAACACTCTTCAGAGTTGTGAGTGACCTAGATAACAGCTGAGCAACATTCACAGATGAAAAAGGAAAAACACAATGCAACAGCTTCTTCTCGATAAAAATAATAATTGAACATTGTATTCTTATTATTTTGTCAAATATGCAACAGTTTACAGTCATCAAGGAAACTGGCACCTTCCTGTTAATTTATGCAATTCGCAATATAGCACATTGTTATTTTAAGCAAATCAAACATAAAATACACAATAGTGTGTTTTTTTTAATATCCCGGTAACACTCATCAAGAGAAAAACTGTCCTTTCATGTCACATTAAAAAAGTAAATAAATAATAAACAGTTAATCTCTCTGACTCAATGTGTAGCCACTTTTAGTGGAAGTAAGTTTGTTTGCTGAAATTATAGCAGGAAAATGCCTTATATTTTCCCAAGGATGATTTACCATGGGTTTTATTCAGCCTTCTCGAGATTTGGGTAACTGAATGTCAATTTTAATGAAACCAGCACATGATTAAGGGTAGTGCAGGAAAAATGTGCACACAAAACCTTAGGCCATGAAAGGCTTACTGCACTTAGAAACATTTCCACTTTTCAAAAGCTTTGTGAAGGCTGAAAGCTGGGCAGAAACACCTTTAATAGATTTGTTCAACATTACATTTGTGCTTTTCACTGACAAACTTGTGGGATTTGTTGGTCTCATAATGTTGTCGAAGAGTAAAATTATTTTAGCATGAATCACCTTTTCAGATTTGATTTTTCCTTATAATTCTACTTTTTTTCTCAAGGTAGTTTTCCTGACAGAATGCTCTCCAGTGAACAATTTGTGTTGTGACAGCCCATCAGCATTAAGATTACTCTGATGTCACTGTGAGAATTAGTGAAATTTTTACTCTATTCTCACTATGAGAATAAAGAAGTGTGAAGCTATCTTTCAACAATTATGCAAATTCCTGACACTAAATAACTGTTCTGATGCCTACCAGTCTGGTTTTCAGCCACATGGCAGCACTGAGACTGCTCTAGTTAAGATCTTTATTGACATCTGCTTGAACCCAGATAGCATCAACATTTCAGTCCTGGTACTACTGGATCTAGGATTTGAAATTGACACGGTCAACCATAACATCGTACCAGACCAGCTGAAAAACTAGGTAGGACTTTCTGGCACTGCAATCAGCTGGTTTGAGTCCTAAATAAAAGACAGGGACCACTTTGTGTCATGTGGAGTTATAGATAACCTGTGGAGTTCCCCAAGGCTCCATCTTGGGGCCACTGCCGTTCAACATTTACTTGCTCCCACTTGATTAAATTATGAAACACAACAAAATATGTTACCATGATAATACAGATGACACACAAATCTACATAACCATCTCACCAGGGGACTATAATCAGATCAAAACACTGATCAGACGCATTGATCAAATTAAAAATCCATCAACACTAAGCTAACCCTTAGTTTAGTATATAAATAGCATTCTGCTACTTATCTGCTATGTACCGAAAACATGCCCTATGTCATGCTTAACCACTACTTAGCACAAAAACTAGCTGAAAATGATGAAACACCTTGCCAATATCAGACTGTTCTCAGTGAAGTAAATTAGTGCTGAAGCTCAATTGCTAGTGAAACTGTTAGCTGCTCCGCTGGTGGGACAAAAGTACTCTGACAAAAAGTACTCTGAAAAAATATTTTAAAACTGCTGTATGTGATGGTACAAAGCAGTTCATTATTGATGGGAGAAATAATTGTGGCTAAGTTGCATGGTATCCACCAAACCAGAGTTGAAAATTTGAGTTGCAAAATTGTTTAAAAACACTCCAGTAGCTAAATTTGTGCAAGAAAGGCAATGAAAATCTTTTTTGCTTGTTGCGGATGCACTATTACATTCGCATTGGACAATCTCATCCAATGACCTTCATGACCGCTCTTGTTGGAACCAAATCGACCTGATTCCTGTTCTTTGAATGCCATCTTTGTTGACTTATTTTGCCTCAGACTGTCTGTTTTCAACCCTCCTCTCTAGTCCAGACTTATTTGTTCCCACCCCCTTCCTTCTTTCACACGAGGGCTTTGTTATGTGTCTATAGGAGTCTTATTGACAAATAAAAGGTTTCATGATCTCTGAGCAGTACATTTTGTTCCATTTTTTCACTTGATCTCTGTGAAATCAATTGTTATGATGCAGTTTAGTTACTGACCGCAATCTTCATTTAAAAAAGCAAGTGTCTGGTACTCTTCTTGAAAATTTGTGAATGCAAACACACTAGGCTACACGACTTCAGTTATTCACTTAAAACACCCATAAAATAACAATGATATGGGGTAATGTACAACTGATCCTGCAATCTGAGCACCCTCATTGATTGCACCTCCAACATTACGGCAGACTTGTTGACACCCAAAAAGTTCACATGTGTAGGTGAAAGAACAAAACAGATCACTTCATCTGTTGCTCATGGTCAGATTGAGTGGGAGTGTGACAATTTTTTTTCTAAAAGATATCCTTTCTCGCCAGCAAGATTTTTCTTATTTGTGTTTTTCTCTGTGGGTGCTTTTCCATCTCATGTCCACCTTAAATTGCTCAGTTTTCCGGTAAAATTACTTTATTAACTCCAAATTTAGCAATGATGAAATGTTGATTTGAAAGGAACATGAAATTTATACTTATAGAGCAAATTTGATTGAAACTTCAGTCACTCTTGCAAGGTGCCATTAGTTGCCATGCAACCAGAAGTTTTCTACAAATAGCTGTTCCTTCCCCAACAGATGCTTGTTAGGGGCAACCGTTTGACACAGTGGTTGAGTGATGTAAAAATAAGTATTGGCGCCAGCTTTATCACTTTTTAAAAGAAAATCATGTCTGTTCTGGACTGAAAAGTAATTTCTTTTCAAAGTGCCAGTCATTTTTCAGACAGATTGTCAGAAGATGGTTACCAATTGTCATTATTGTGCTCATTCACAGATTTAAACAATTATTCAGATGGTCTAATATCTGAAATTATATTTTTCATGTTAACACAAAGTTTTAATTTAGATCCGCAATATTTATTCAGTTCAAAATGCAAAGTCGCAATTCTTATGTGGTTGGTAGATTCCATTAAGTCCTACCAGTTAGCCATGACATTATGACCACCAAGATTATATTAAGACCAGTCAGGATGTGTACTGGAGAATCTAGTCTCATGTCATTAGCAGTAGGTTCTTTTTTGACTTTACAGAGGTTTTTCAATGTTAGGCTGATTGGTATAACAGACTACTATTAGTCCAAAGGCGGTACTTTGAGAAAATGGCTTCATCAAACAATAGCCTTCCTTTTGAAGAGGACATTTTATACCTGAGTCTATTAAAACTTCAGCCACAATGTGCCTGAATATAATGCAGAACAAAATAATTGACAACCTGGCAGTTAGCTTTCACACTGCTGATTATCATTTATTGTTTAAAGTCTATCTAACTTTCTGGCCTTAAAAATGTTCATTTCTGACTTGTTTTGATGGCACATTGACATTTATCATGTCCTGGAGCCGTTTTGAGGCTGAGAAATTCACAACTTTTGTTTCCGGGACGCTGCGATACACAGTAGCTGAATTTCATTTTATGACACCTTGTCACACGCCAGCAACTGTATCTCAACACACTGGCTATTTTGAATGTGCACTGTGGCTGATTCATCAAAGAAATGCAAGAAGACAAGAAAGGAAAAGAAAGGGACAGAGATAAGACAAAAGTCAAAATCAGACTGATTATTACTGATTAGAAAGAGCTCATAGTACAGGTAGGATACAAGATGGATGCCAAATTAGTCATTGGTCTGCTTTGAGTTGTTGCAATAAAGGTGCACACTGAATTGAAGGAAATAATTTTATTACTATTGTCTATTTTTACAACGAAGTCCAGAGAGGTCAAATATGTCTCTTGCATGGGACACTGTAGCAGTTGATGTTTAGTTTATGCTGGGAGCTTTAGACTGTAGTTACAACCAAGGTAACATGTGTGACAGCAGTGAAGCATATAATCTGCCAGTAAACTAGCTTTGGCCTATCCATAGTTATGGCTGGCCCATCCAAACTTAAAGCAAGCCAAGGTAGCGTCTAAAATATTAGGTCATCAGTGTAGGCAAGCTGGTCGTTAGCTTCTCCAATGCTAACAGCTACATCTTCTTGCTAATGGACAGCGGTGCGAGAATATAATCTAGTTAACCAGTGAAGGTAAGCTAATCATTAGCCTCTCCAATGCTAACACATATCTGAGCCATTACAAAACCCAATAAGTAGCTGCGCTAGATGCAGGAATTACTACCCAGGTAGAATGAGTATTTGCCACAGCTTAGTTATAGCTGCAGTTTTATCATTTATCAGATGATGATGAGATGATGGGATAGATATACTGTAGCCTCCTGCTGCAAGTAGTCACCACTGTCAAGTGCTCAATAAAATTATTTTAAGGCCCTATATTGTGGCATTCGTGAACAAAACTACCATACTGTGTGCTATTTCTGAGGCATGCACTGTGAAAACATGTAGAGAACATGTGCAATGACTTTGAAATAGTGCAGAAAAAAGTTGACGGCAGAAAAGTCAGGATAACATCAGGGATTTATAAGATGGACACTTTTAAATTCATACTTGAACATTTAATGGTTTCCTGTATTAAAGCAGATTACCATGTGTAGGCATACATCTATAACTACCATCATGCACACAAAGCGAGGTTTACTGCAGATAATGGGAAAAAGTTCACATCACATGCAATTTGACTTGCATCTTTTCCCATACAGCATACTCAGTGTGAGGTTAATGAAGTCAAGGTCAGGCGGTGCTACCGCCTCCTGTGTGTTTGCACACACCTTCTGGACACACTAACACACTCTCTTGATGTGAATAAATCATACGGCTCAAGAGAGGGAAAGCATGTTCATGTTCCATCTGTGGGGCCTCGGGGTCACATTTTCTATTTATTCCCACTTCAAACTCCCAGAACTGCCCTGCAGAGGCCCGCTGGTCACTTATTCTCAGCAGCATTAGAGAAAACTGTGATTAATATTTTACACCAAGGGTGATAGCAGCTGTATTGTAGAGGTGCTGCTGCGATCTTTTTGTGTGTAACCACAAACAACAGAATTACATTCCTTACAGTTGAGCAGGCCAGAAAGAGAAGCCATAGATAGGTAATAGAGTAAGTGGTGAATTATTTTTTTGTAGCTATTGAAATATTTAGCTTGCAACTTTCCATGAGACTTGACTTAATTTTGCTCTTATGCTTGAATTAAATAACTTAATTTAATTTGGGATTTTTCATATTCAATCTAACAGGGATTTCTAAGTTTCACCAGGATGTTTTCTTTATTATTTTTTCTTTTTCTAATGTTTTGGACATAAGGACAATTCGGTCTGTTGTAGATTGTGGATTAAATTTGGTTCAGCCATGTTTTATTTGTACAGTAAGAAATCAAAGGAAGGGATAGAATATAAAATTCTTTTACATACAAATAAAGCTATTAGTGACCAAGCTCCATCGTATCTTAAAGATCGCATAGGTTCAGATTTACACAGCAGAGCACTTTGCTCTCAGACTAAAGGTTTATTTTTGGTTCTTGGAGTTTTTAGAAATAGAATGGGAGTCAGAAAGTTCAGTTATTAGGTCCCTCACTTATGTAAGCAACTCACAGTTTGGGTACAGGATGCAGATACTCTCTCTATAAAGTTACAATGTGTAAGAATTACTGACATTTAGTGCTAAAGATGGGCATAGAAATGACTTCAAATGCCAAGTACATTTGCGAATAGACAGTGGTTGTCAGTGGCAATTCTTCCAAACATTAACATGTTTCATCTGTAAGTGGATCCGGTGGCTTTCAGGTACAGCGATGTGACTATAATAATAATAGTAATAGAAATAATACATTTTACTTAAAAGCACCTTTCAGGTCACTCAAGGACACTCTGAGCGAGGGGCCATGACTTGTGGGGTCCTTCGGGGCTCAGTCCTTGGACCTCTTCTGTTTAACTTGTATATGCTCCCTCTAGGTCAAATATTACAGAACTTTAACATTAATTATCACAGTTATGCAAACAATACACAACTTTGTGTGTCTTTATCACCAGATAACTGCAGCTCAATAGACTTACTGTGTCAGCATCTGGAGCAAATAAACATCTTGACGAGAGAGAATTTCCTACAACTGAATGAAGATAAAACTGATTTTTCTGTTTGGTAACAAAGAGAAAAGAGTCAGCATTGCTAAACACCTGGAGACTCGGTTTCTTAAAATCACTGACCAAGTTCATAACCTTGGAGTGCTGATAGACTCAGATCTGACAAACAGCAGCCACATCAAAGCTGTCACTAAGAAGCTTTTTACCATCTCAGAAACATCAGCAGAATAAAAGGTTTAGTGTCCCACAAAGACCAGGAGAAACTCATCCATGCATTCATCTCCAGTAGACTGGATTACTGCAATGGCATTCTAACAGGACTTCCTAAAAAGAGCATTAAACATCTGCAGCTCATCCAGAACGCTGCTGCTAGAGTTTT
>JBBBVU010000017.1:26290257-26318135 GCA_037177055.1 Atherinosoma microstoma
GTGATATTTTCACTGAGGGTTTCTTTCTTTCTTTATTCACTTTTGTTGTTTATTTTGTGATAATACTTTTGTTTTTACTACTTTTTAATGCTTTCTTTACACTTTCTGTAATGCTTATAATGTTTTATGTAAAGCTCTTTGAATTGTTTTGAACAGGAAATATGCTATACAAATAAACATGCCTTGCCTTGCCTTGTACGGTAAAAACAAGCACAGACTGCACTACAGCCAACAACAAAATGGTGTACATGTGCATTTTCTTCTTCTATGCGCCCCTTAAGGCATTGGTAATCCCAAACAGTGTTCTTACACCCATCAAACAACGTCGGCTCTGCAGTTTTAAAGGCAGAAGATTCTCACTTCACACACACTTGTTTTATCCACTCATAGACACCGTCGTAAAAATGGTGGCACAAATATGGCAGCTGCCACAGCAAGTAGATATGTGTTGCTCATTCTAAAAAACAAACAAAAAAACATGTTATTTTAGTAACGTTGTTAGACCAATAAAAAAACAAAACTTGTTTTAAATTATGTGTAAAAAAAATTGTCATTAAACTTTGATTTTCTTTTACACACTGCACCTTTAAGATTAGATTTGAAACTTTCTTTTTTGGCTTTTGTGACCTTCAGCTATGTTGTTAGTTTTGCTGCCATAGGCTGACACTGCAGGGTGACATCCCATGATGCCCGGAGCACTTCCCTCCATTTTCCTCTCTTTACTGTTTTTCTCCATGTATAAAAATGACATAATTGTCATTAACTAGTGCCTCTGTTTTCTTTCTCAGCAGGTATCCCTGGCTTAGAGTTATGATGCTGTTGACCCCTTTGTCCTGTTCTCTCCACCTCCAACCAGTTGAAGCAGATGGCTGCCCTTCCTGAGCCTGGTTCTGTGTGACGTTTATCCTTCCTTTCTGTTAAAAGGGGTTTTTCCTGTCCACTGTTGTCTGCCATCTTGTGATGCTCAGGATGGAAGATTAAGACTTGATGCAATCCGTTAATTTCCTTAGCTAGGTAATCATTATTTGTACTCGGTTCTTGAACCAATGTTGATGATTTGTTTTAATTTGAATATAACTGGACCACAACAAAATGGATTGAATTGGACTATTTCTAAAAAAATGCCTGGCGATGACTTTGTTGTGAATTAGCATTATACAAATAAAGCTGAATTGAATTCAAAAGGGTGCCCAACATGTTTTAGTGCAGTAAAGTTGAGCACGAAATAGCAGCACGTTGGGTTTTATTTGCCAGGGAAAAATAAATTAATTTAGATGTTATCCTTTAGTTTCACATACAATTTAGGATTAGTTCATTTTAAAAAACCTAGGCAGATCATTACGAAAGCAACTCATCAGTAAGTCACCCATTGTTATATTCAAGCATGGTGTCATGTAAAATCAGCATATGGAGATATGATGATGACTTTCATAACAAATGAAAACATTTACAGTAATTTTACTGCAACATTATGGAGGAATTTATTTCTTGAATTCTAAATTGTAATCTAAAATATTCATTAATTCATTATGTTTGGCCTTCTTGCTTTTAATGCAAGTCATCTTTTGTGCCTTATTGTAATCATACTGGATATTTGCTTGTAAACGTCTCTAAAGGAATGCTTTAGTTTCAAAGTGTAGTAACTCTGATTTGTTCATCTTTACCCTCAAACAAGAGGCTGCATTAGAAAACAAATAAATTTGATATTTCCCAGATTTGGTTTGGGCTGATCCACTGTGAAATCAACTGTAAAGCTTAATATCAGCCACACTCCCTACTCTATATTTTCTGTTGATGCCATGAGCATCTAATATGGAAAGAGATGGATAAATGAGAGGAATGGCATGACAAGTGCAAGAGAAGATCTAAGGATGCAGACAGCTTCAGTCTTGCAGCACTGAGCCTTCTGATACGAGATAAAACCCTTTTTCTTCTTTTTTTACTGCTGTTCTGATGTGCTAGAGTCAAAAAACACTTTCTAGCCTTGTCATACTTTTCATCTACAACTTTGATAGCTTTATTCTGCTTTTTACAGCATACTGTAGATCTGTTTAGGTGAAAGGTGACATCGATATCACATCTTTGTTTCTTTCTTAGTCAGTGCTGCAAATCTGCAGGATCTCAACGACAGAACTTTTTTTTTCTTTATTGCTCCAGTTTTCTTGCAAACATTTTTAGCCCAACACACGCATAGACGCTCCAATGCTGCATGAGTTTGATTCCTCTTATAAGATGGTCTTGTTTTATGATCTGAAACAGGCCATGTGTGCCAATATTACATAATATAGCCAGTATTTTCAAGTTCACAGTGCTGCACGCCTTCTCACTAATACCTGAAAGACTGATAATAACAGCCCTGTCCTGGCTTGTATTTAGTTTACAGAGAGTGGAGGTACCTAAAGATGATCAAAATGCAGTACATTTTTATGCAACATCATACAATTTAGACCCTTTTACCTTTCAAATCTTATTTTTCATTCATAAATGTTCGGAACCTAGTTCCATTACAAACTAAAGTTTTTAAAAACTTGGTCATTCATTTAGCCTAATGGGATCAACCTCACCAACCAAAATAAGACATTTATAGGACTGTTTAATAAGGACAACTCTTATCGTGTGGGAAATGGGAAGCATAATTAGTTGTATAATGGAAGATAGAGGACATTGGTAGAGAAGACAGTGTGTCAAGTGTGGTTTCAATCCCCTGATATCTTATTTAAAAGTAAGTGGAAAAAACCATCATCTATCTTTTCTTTTCCCACATCGACACCATGCAGTGTGTGCACATCATCCAGCAAAATGCAACGGGGGAACAACATTAGCTTCCTACAACATTCTGCAGAATAGCACTAAAATACCTTCACACTGATTCTGAATCTTTATTCTAAACTTTTCTGAATACATGGTGCACTATTTTTTACAAAAGATAGTACCTAATTTTGTGTTTTGACAATGGTGGAAGAAAACATGTCAGTTCAAAGTCTCCCACAGCTGAAATGGGGACTTTTAAAACCAAAGCAAACGTTTCACATCAACCCCTTCAGTCATTTTTGTGCTCTCATGGTAACGCTGCCAACCTTGAAGAAGCCAATACCACAAGGATGGAAATGTCTTTTTGTCTTCCTGATGCAAATCTGCATCTATTTATGTCCACCGCTTCATTCTTCTTTGCTAAATATGTCCGTCAATCAAAAATATACCTTAAAACATCTGGATGGAAAATCAACATAAACTACTACACTTTCCCCTAAAACAGCTGCCTGTAACACTTTGCTCAAACATTGATTTACAATCAGGTGGAACATCTTTCAGTCAGAGCTCAGTGATCTCTGATGGAAAAGAAATATTGATGGATGCCTGCATCGCTGGCTGACGAGATGTGGGGAAATTTTCTCCCACTTTTGCCCTGATACATAAAAGATTTATAAAGAGGAAGGAAGGATCCAGGAATTCTTGAATATATTATCTGTTTTATTAAACACTGGCTGAGTGATGTACTAGGTGGAGAGTTCTTAACCTTCAGAAGCTTCTTTTCAAATTTTAACCACAGAACTGTTGGAAGAGGGAGGTTCATTCTCTATTAATCATGGATACAGTAGGAATGTGGGCTGTTTTTAAAGATAAGTGGAATTTGGGTATTTTTAAGTGAATCAGGTGTCAAACTATACCTTTCTGTTCATGCAAAGCATGTGAAGGCGGTTTCTTTCATTTGATCTAAGCTGTAGTTCTAATATGTCTTAATGGGAACAGAGGGACATTGCTAGATGTTCGACTGGGAAAGAAACATTAACAATCATTTGTTCACACAAGCATACAACTATAAACACAGCCAGATGATCTAAAGGTGTAATTTTGAAGGGTAAAATGGAAACAAACCACAAATTAAACATTACATTAATGCCATATTGCACCCAACAGCTGTGAGTGCACAATTATGAGGAGCTAAATAAATGTTCCACACATATATGATGCTTTCTAACGTTTGATTATAAAACTCTCTGTAGAACTCAATCAATTGATCATTCAACAGTCTATAAATACATTAATCTAAGCCTTACTTTGCTGCAAATGCATTTATTTTGCTGCCGCACACATAATCACACATCAATGAGCACAGTTTGATGGAACAGCCTGGTGGACAACTGCTCCTCTACCTGAGTCTCAGCCACCTGGTCAAATTTGAAAGCATGTTTGGCATTTTTACAGTAAATGAACCATTTCCTTTTATTTTCTCTTCTAAAGACTTTTGATCAACCATGAGATTTTCATTAGAGTAGCCTTCAGCGATGTTCTTTGTGTTTAAATGTCGCAAATCATTTAGGGAATACAAAATAGTTTTACCAATAAAAAACAGTTTAAAGCTCAAATTAACATCAGATCCTCATTCATCAGCTAAAAACACTATAAAACTGCTTTCAACTTTTGCATTGTTGATCCTCCAGACACATTTAAAAGGGTATCAAAAATTCTATGCAATGATAAATATATTATTGAAATTGGTTTCTTTCACAAAAACTAAGAAATAATCTCTAAAAAGGAGCTAGTAGAAAATCTACCCTGTCTTGTTCATTGACAAATACTGGTAAGTATTAAGCGCAACCCTTTGCAGATACTTGCAGGTTGACAAATCAAACAATTGTGTGCAAAATGTCTTATCAGGTTACAATCAGACCTGCACTGTTCAAATGGACTGTGAAAAAGGTATCCTGATAATCACAAACGCCAACATGCATCACATGTTTGAACAGAATAAATCATTTTGATGTGCACAGAGTAGCAGTAGAAGAAGAAACTTTGATTTCCGATATAAACGAGCACTCCTGAGTTTCCGTTTTCATTGCTGTCTTACTGATTACAGTTTCTGTCACCTTAACATATTTAAATTCTTTTAAAGTCTCAAGCAATTTATTTGTATCACATACCGACCAGTTCTGTTTTGGTCCCATCACGTCTGACCAACTAACCAAAATAAATTTTGAGTAAAGCAAACAGTCCAATACAAGCTGTAACGTAAAGTTACATTACGTTCATGTTAGGCTGAAAAAACAGGCAGTGAGGATCATTTTCTACCCGGATTTCGGAACAACAAATCGGCTTAACCCACCCCGCCTGATCCGGGTGAAATTTTGATCCACAGAATGTGATCGGATCAGAATCTTCTGATCAGTATGTTTACATGAAACATTTTTTATTTTGAATATTTGTGTCCATGTAAACATGACTAATGTCACTAAACCCAAGGAAGTTGATATTCCGTGCGTTACTGTATTTGTTCAAAGCAGTGGTCTGAAAATAAATTCAGATTAGCGGCGAACATGAGAAATTCAGGATGTTAAAGTTTTACAGACGAGTTTGTTGTGCACCAGGAACTATGACCAGCAGTCTATTTAACATCTTTTCCATGTCACTTGTGAGCTTGTCATTTTGTAACTTACAGGCCCAAACATTATTATTATTATTATTATTATTATTATTATTATTATTATTATGTCCATAGCTTATTACTGTTACTGCTTATTAGCTTATTACTCAAAGTTAATTCTTAAAACAAAACTAGGATTGTAAACCAGAAGATTGTAAAACTAGGATTTGTGTAATGTCAATATTCTCCCTGCATCTCGCCGTGACTCACATACTCGTCATCACTAAAGATGGTAAATACTTCATATTTAGGTTTTTTATTGCCACTCTATTGATGATTGAACTAACAAGCTAATCCAACATTTTCAAATCAAAATCTCACATTTTGTCACAGTTACAGATGACAAATGTGACTCTCTAGATTTCTTGTCTCATGTTGCATGTAGCATAATAAAAGCATATTAAATTGAATTGGTGATTTGATCCATTGGACTTCTTGGCAAAACATTTTTGTTTTTTGTTTTTTTACAAATGAGCATTTTATAGATACAGTACTTATTAGACTGTATTTGCCTGAATTGGATTGAATTGGACTGAATTTAACTTTGAAGTGTTTTGTTTTAATTGCCACTAAATTGACATGAATAAGTAAATGTTATCGTCTCTGAACAACAATAAAGATAAACTGGACATCATAGCAGCTCCTTCTTTTGGCATTGCAAATGTATTTTCATCTAAATGCTCTGAAACAACTCTGACCTCCACCTCCTGAGCAGAAGCAAGTCACTTTTTATCGCCTCGATACGCTCTGTGGTTCACTTGCATTTTTGTTCCAATACCCACTAGGAGCAATAGATGTCTGCATGACTAGTCATCCAATACAATCAGTGCTGTTTGATCATGGCGTTCTCCTGCGATTTATTAAGGCTTTACATATAATGCTATACAGACTCCCAGTAACAGAAGGGGGACATGCTCCTAAACCCAACTAACCAGGTCGGAGCAAAGCTGTGAAGACTTCCAACTAACAATGATATATACACTGCATTCACTCTTTTCTTTCAGAGCTGTGATTATAAAAATTAAATTTTACTTTGTGCAGAATGATATGGCATCTCAAATATTTGATTTGATTTAATGATGTTGATACACTTAAATCTAAAGGCATGACCAATTGGTATAAAGAGTCACTTTGTTGATGTGGGTGCATCTGAAAATGAACTGTATCAACACATAGCTGGTACACTTCTCTTGTAATAATACAGCATCGGCTACTAATGTATCAAACACAGAAACTCCTTGGAAGGAAAAAATTAAGATGTTCAAAAAATGTTTTTTTTTTCATTTTTATTCAGACCCTCAACCTGCAGGTTTGTTGTTTCCTGTGTAAACTGGTACGCAAATGTATTATAACAAGAGTCTTTGGCAGAGGAGTTCTAGTACATTTGAATATATTCTTTTTTCTCAGGGAGAGACAATCTCCTAAGCCACAGACATTGACACAACACAGCTGAGTGTGGGAGGTGCTCATCTATCTGTGCACTGCTTAGCACAATGCTGGGGGAAGACATTGGCAGGACTAGAGACGCTAGCGAGGCGAAGAAAATGTGGCAGCCTGAACAATGTTGCGGAGGTATAGAACCTCTCACTGAATATAAATGGGAAAAACCTGCAAGGCAGCTCCAAGGAAAATTTCATCTGTTACTGCCAAGTTTGGGGGTCTCCTGAAAAAAAGAAGAAGTTTCTATTCGTTTAACTGCAAATACAGTGATTGGGTGGCAGAAAAAGGATGACGCTTCTTCTTGGGAAATGTTCAGAATCTAGAAGGAGTGCTGTCTAACAATGGGGAGGCTGTTTCCTTGATGATCCATTGCTTTGCCAATCCGACTTTCTGAAAAGAGCCCAAAAAACATAGAGCCTGTGAGGGGGAGCAAGAGAGAAGAGCAAGAGAGAAGAGCTTGGCAGTGCCGAGGTTGAACTGCTGGCATTCATCCATCACAGCCTCGCGAGCATGTGCACGGGAAACACACAAGCATTCAATACACACCGATTAGAAAAATGTAATCCAAATAATATTTGGAGAAACTGTGGGCTTCAGACACACACTTTTGAACTTTTGCCATTAACGTGAACACATGCACATGTGTACTAATGAGGAATGCATTTGGCAACTGTGCCAACATCACAAAAACTCCCTCGCTGCACCCTGCCCGCCTTCTCTGTTCTCACTGTTTCCAAGGAGACTGCAGCACATTGGTATTCTGAGGGGACACTTCATAAGCAATTGTGAGGGAAAGTCAGATAGTACAAGACAGAGAAAGACACCAAAGAGATAGAAATGGTCGAGAAACTAAGGAGACATAAACACATTTGTATATAGAGTATGGAAGGATAAAGACAATAGCGGATATTCCAAAGAACTAAGGTACAGCATGTATAGATATATGTGTACATTCACCGCAGTTTGTAAAATTATATAATGCCATGTGTGATAACACTCAGGTGCTGATGCATGTTTCAGATGTATGTGAAGAATCGCACAGTAGAATATTGATCCGACATGAAACCCAGTGATGTTTACAGTCATGAGTCATGCAGAAGAAGACAAAAAAGCATCCTTACCCATGAACTCAATGCCCAAATGATCTGTTGTTTCAGGCAGCAGGAAGGAGAGAGAGGAGAGAAAAAATACAAATGTTATTTAGAATAGTGCACAATGGTGTCAAGACAGTACAGAATCAGATCATCATGTAAACTTCTTTATTTGTATCTGCTGTTGCAAAGGGTCAGCAGGCATCTGTTAGTAATGCTAGAAGACACATGCAGACACATGCTCACTGCTCTGTAGCCCCAGTGATAAAAATACACCCAAACTGACCCGAACTTTTACCCTCAAGTGTGTTAACACTTATATTTCTGTTTGCTTCAAACCAGGAACCCTGGAGATGCTCATATGAAAGACATAGAAATTAACCTATGCATCGCTGATCAATCCACGCAGTTCGTTTGATTCACATTAGTTCATTTTAAGATTTTCTTTTAATTCACACCAGGCACACAGATTCACTCTCAAGACTTTTTCTGTCTATTCAAAAGTGACTTTATGTGTAATTGAACTACAATAAGCAGCACATTTCAAAGAAAAATTCAACTGACCATATGTTTCTTGAATCTATTCATCGAATCTATTCATTAATTTCATTGCCAAGTATAATGGATGTACTCTGCAATTCTCAAGTACACTTATTCTGAATTTATCAGTGAAATGTACTGTATGAAATAGATTTTGTTTCTGTCAAAAATGATAATGGCACAATTTCCATTTGCAGTAAATACAGCAATTCTTTATGCTTTTGAAAGAGCAAGAAAAATAAGAGAATGAAAAAAAACACGATTGCTTTCTAACCTCAACATGCACAGCAACTGCATTACAACAGCATGCCTGGTAATGAAACGTATAGATATAATTCTATGCTGATACTACTGGATCAGTTATTATGGCCTCTGCGATGGCCTTAAAAATGAGTTTTGTGGAATCCATGGCTAACCTGATTATAAAAGTGAAGAGATGAAAACTGCCCAACTGTTACATACAGTTGCAAAAATATGTTAAATGACATGTTGTCTGTCCGGTATGAGCAGCAGGAGAGACAGTGAGATATCCAGCATGTTGTCCTACAATGCACTCCGCATCACTTCCTCTCTTTCACTGGATGGTCTGTTTGCTTTCACTCTGCATCGGGGTTCACTTGCATGTAAACTGAGACCCCTGGTTTTCAACCGGACCAGAGTTAGTTTTTTTTACGCACCAGAGTGTGAATGAGTGTTCACACTACTCCAAACAAACCGTACCACCTGTAGAAGTGGACCATGGTTCATTTAAAGTGGACTAGTATGAATGTGCCTTAAGTCTAATCTCTAAAAACATCAGAGATTTTAACTGCGGATACAGTTACTGCAAATAGAACTTTGGTTTATCTGGTGATGAATAAGTAGTCTTGTTGTCTTAACCTAACCCGACAGCAGCCGAGAAGAAAAGTAACAGTAACTAAATTGAACTAAAAAAATTGCCCCAATAAAGAATTTAACACACCTTCATCCTCTCCAGATAGAAAATGCAGACTTCTGTTGGTCTTATTAATCAACTTTCATTTTCTTATCTTCTTTGAGGGTTCCTTTTTTTCTTTTGTCTTTTAATTTCTTTTATTTCTTTTAAAAGTTTGCTTTTAATGTACTTCTTAATGCATCCGTAATGCTTCTAATGTTTTATTTAAAGCCCCTTGAATTATGTTGGACATGAAATGTGCTATACAAATAAAATTGCCTTGCCTTCTAACATTTAATGAAAAAAGGGAATCTGTGTGTCCACTACAAGAAGGCTGCCAAGTGTTTTTATATCTTTACATGATGCAACGTTAAAGCAGACATGGTGGTTGTAAATATTTCTAAAGGAAAAACAGGCTTCATTGTGGTGCTTCATTTACTCAAAACTTAACTGAAGCAATTACAACTGACAATTGAAATGTAATTTATTGCAGAATGTGATGCACAAAGATTGGCATAAAAAAGTATGCACGCATTTTCATATCCAAACAGCAACAAAAAGATGATCATTCAACGCGCTTGTGCACACCTGTTTATTCTCAAACAAGAACAAATTAAATATGAGAGCGTGTACATATTGTTGTCTGAATCACATCAGGGAAATAAGAGGTTGTTTGTAGTTATGGAAACATAAATTGCTTGCATTTTTGACACTGGAACCCCAATTACATTTTTTGTAGCAATTTTCTAGGAAAGCATAGGGTAAGCAAAGGGTAAGGCAGGTTTAATAGAAACATCTAACATATGCAAGAACCGATTACTGTTGTACAAGGTAGTGCGATTCCCCGAATCAAAAGAAAAAAGACCTCTTACCTTCATACTAAATGTTATTTGTCACTATTTCTATTTGCTACATGTGTATTCTTGAAGGCAATTTGTATCCTTGTTATTTCATGTGCTTCATAATAAGCAATGAAACAAGCAGGCATGTTAACAATTCAGTTAAGATGCGGCCATGTTGATGTGAGATTCACTGCTATGGGAAGCTGCATCACATGACCTGGAAATATCCTCCTCCACTGATAATCTGAAGAAAGTTCTGATGTCTGTTGTGTCACCAGTGGCTTTTTACAACAATGCTAGTGACTTTATCTCCATGAGAAAACCTTCCCTACATCTTAGTGGTGGATCTGGTCTATCTAATTCTCTGCCCGGTCCACCCCATATCTTATAGAGCAATGTTAGCCCATATGTAAGAGGATCATTTTTCATTTTACCAAACAATCCACAGACATCTGTCTAATGCTTTCTTGATTTTCTTCTGTAATGCAAGACAACTTCAGATGAACATGATAAATTGTACAAGACAGGGTTTTGGTATAATTTTTCATTCAGCCAACTATAAATTGTCTTTATTTTTCCGTTCCTTCATGTTAATAAAACTGTAAAATTCTGCTGCTTTAATTAATCACAAATAAAACTGTCATTGTTTATCTTCATTTGCAGCGTGGCGAATGCTTCATGGACGATGATAAATATCCACACAACACAAATGTGTATATTCTTTTTTTTTTAGCCTTGGTGACCTCATTGGCCCCTGCAGAGCTAAAAGAAAATGACAGTATGATCTGTTCTTTGAAACTCGGCAGTTTTTCAGCCCTTTGGGTAGAGCTAAAAGCGCTGCTGCTGCTGCCGGGGTTGGAAACTCAATTTCCCATGGAGCTCAATGAGAAGAGCCTAGCACTAAAGCTGCCAAGGTCAGGGATTTCATTTTCTGTATAGCTTGGTGGATAGAGTATATATCAGAACCAGCATTGTCAGGATATGAGTCTTAGTTCCCATTGGGGCAAGCCATATTCAAGATGTATGCACTCCTGCTAGTGTCAACCTCTTTAGATGGAAAGATCCACAAAGTGTCACATGTTAAATATGCTCTGTGGAAACTGAATCATTATATGGCTGTGAGATAGCATCTGATTTCACAACAGGCTGGAAATGCATTAAAATGTATTTCTATATATAAAAGAAAGATGTTCTATTGTAAAAGATTTATCCAAGGAGGGCACAAAGACACCAGTTCAGAGAGGAGATACAAAAGTGAACTTAAGATAATGAGATGAAAGTGATGTATTGTCATCACGCTATCATAACCAGTCAAGGTTTCACTTTTTGTATTTTAGGAGTGTAAAAACATTCAGATTTGTTTTTATTTTAAAGCGTACTTCAACCTGCACAGAACTAATATCTTTGTGTTCATTCTGATTGTCCTGAATTTTTGATGGACCATGACTTTAAGTGTGATGAATTTCAGGGGGAGATTCTTTTGTCCTTGAACCATATTAGTGTTATTTGACGGATGAAGTTGGCTTTTCTTCTGCTGGTGAGCAGGAAGAAGGGGATGCATATGCAACAGACGACGTCAGAATATGTTTAAAGATAAGACATGATGTTTCCTAACCCTGATCAACAATTCTTTTTCATGCCTAGACTCAGCCAAATAGATTTAAAAGCTTAACTCAAGCAGTGAGCAAAGCTGCAGGTTAGGCTTAGGGTAGAAGGAAATGAACTAGAGAATATCTTGGATGGCAGTGTTTCACATGTGACCCCATGTGGTTTTGCACATGTGAAACACATGTGAGACAAATGAAATGTGGTTTTGGAACACTTTTATGGTAATACCATGCAAACCCTATATAAAACCTATGGGATTACATGTGGAACCCATATGGTTTTGTATGCAAGTTTATAAGTTTTGCATGTTAAAACATGGGTTCCACATTAAATCCCGTAGATTTAACATGTGCTTATATGGATTTTTCAAGGGAATTCACATAGGCTTCACATGCTATTAGCATGAAAATGTTCCACAACCACATTTCCCATGTACAAAATATGTGTTTCACATGTTTTCTACATTTTACACGCATTCCACATAGGCAAAACCACACAAGATCATATGTAAAACACATGTTCCCCAACCATGATACGATTATTTCTATCTGCAGACAAAAGAAAAACGACGACACTATTCAAGAGATCATAGTTTACTGATTCATTGACTTCTGCGACACTGCATTGTTTACACGTATAAATATTACGTACAGTTTTTGCATTTTTAAATGGGAAAATGGGTATGCAAATCAAATCAAACTCAATATTTCACTTGGTGTAAACTTAGCTGTAATAAAGGGCTGCAACATACTAATTGAAGACAAAGATTAAAGTTTAATTTGTATCTTATCTGGTGGATTGGAAACAAAAGTTGGACAGTTCCTGAGTCAAAGCTGCCGGCAAAAACTGTGTTCTCCTAATGGCCCACGTCTGATTGACTTCTAGCTTTAGCTCACACCTCAGGACTCCATCTGCTTCTGCAGACTTAGAGCTCTCTGACTGCTGTTTGTTGGAGGAAAGGCACTGAGTAGTCGTTAGTAAAGAATGCAAACTATTCCTTTAAATAAACAGTGCATTATCTCCATGCAGGGTTGCAGAGTATATTGAAAATTTGTCATCGAATTGTCAGCATGCACAGCATCAGTCTAGCAAAGGACAAAGTGTCGGATTGTTTGTCTCTAGTATAACTTCCTTCTTATTCTGTGACAGCTGGCACAGGTTTCATTGGGTATTGAAGCTAAATGGAAGAATCTGCAGATGACATTCACGTGTTGAAGTTTTCCTGGTTGCTAAATGCTACTCAGTCTGACGCAAATGTCCTTGAAATGTCTAATTTCTTAAGTTTTCAGTCCTCCTGGGAAATAAACCACACACCATACAGGAACTAAAATGAAATAGCTAAGCATTCTAATGTGGCATTTTAGGAGAAAGTAGGCACTCCCTACTGAGTGTGCGCTTGCAGCCTGAGGCGAAGGCAGGTGTGGGTGGCAGGGAGTCTGCAGCGTGTCGCCCCATTTCCCCTCCCTGTGGACCTACATATGGTGATGGGATAGGCTGGATGTCAGTGTCAGTTTGTGTGTTCATGTGTGTGTGTGTCTGTTTCCACCTCTGGAGCGAGTCTCAGAGGAAACAGATTAGCTCACCGTCACTGGGACACACACACATTGGTGAATTGCCAACCTGTCATATGTAGGAGTGGGAAAAAAATGAATTTACATAAATATTGCAATGTTTTTGTTTCACAATTTTTAAATCGATTTTTTTTCCTAAAAAAAAATCTTTTTTCCTTCATTTTCTAATTCTTTTTCTTTCTTTTTTTTTTTACTTGTCTTATTGGGCATTATAGTAAGCAGAATGATGGTCCGGCTGCTCTGTTGTGTTTTCCTAATTAAGATGCTTCATTTTCAGCTGGTTCAAATATATTGTAGCTGAATAAATCTTAAAACTGACTCACATGTCATTTGCATCTTTTGGGGGGAAATATGGCTCCTGATCTGGTCTGTAGACATTGTTTTCAAATGGTTTGGGGTCAAAAAAGATAACTAAAAATCACAAAAATTGGCATTATCGAAGAATTGCAAGAATCGCTATTTAAATCGAACTGGCACCCAAAAAATCGTAAAAGAATCGAATCAGGAGGAAAGCATATCGCCCCAGCCCTAGTCATATGTATCATTTTTACGTGAATATGATAATGAAATTTGTATGGAGGCAAAATCTTAGAGTGACTTAACAGTCACTCTGACATGTTTTATTAGAAAAATATTTTAAAAAATCCAGAATTAATAAAGCTTCTCAGTTAATCAAGTCCAGGAAAAGCTGAGGCATGAACTACACCCACATAGGAAAAGAGTACATTTAAAAAGCAGCTTTTATTCCAAACTGAAATGAGGATTTAAAAAACCATCAAAAAGTTGTCCATTATAGTCTTGAAAAGGCTGTGGTCATGTTTTGAGTATTGCTGCTTTAATGAAATACATAAATTTCAATCCTTTTTCTTCATCAACGCATTGAAAGTGAAAGAGAAGGAAAAAAACGACGGTATGGCATCTTTTTCATTACAGGAAACAGAACAAGATGAGCTGCTTCAGAGGTACTGATCATCGTCTGATGAGTGCAGATCAAAAGCTATAATGCTAACCGATTAAGCAACACTCAACACAATTAATTAGTCAATTTTAATTGATTTGAGTGTTTGTTTAACTACAGAGAAGTAATTCACCATTTATTCAACAATAAGAGAAACCTGGGGATTTCCTATTTGTTGTCTTTATCATTGATTAATTAATCAGCTCGATCTCACCAGAAAACACACAACTGGCAGTTTACACAAAGCATAGGAGCACCACAAACTTTGGTTTTAATAATGTGATATTGCAACATGTTGTTTTCAAGATATGTCCTTAAAAAGCCATGTAGAAAAAAATAAAGTTGCTAAAATGGTTTTATTTGATTTATACCCAGCCAGCATGTTCCTGTTTCTGCTGTTTCCACAGTGGCCTCACCTGTCTTTGCTCATATGGGTTTCACATATGGGGCTCATGAAACTGCAACCACATGGGACCCGCAAAATCTGCCCAGTTTAAGCCCATGCCCACTCAGTACCCACATAGCCTAAATATAACCAAGAACCAACTTGAAACCCATTTGGGCAACACAGGTGAGACCACCGTGGAAACTGCGGACAAACCCACTTGGGTCCCTTATCTGCAGCCCAAATATAACTCTTATAGGCCCCACATGGACATGCTGGCTGGGCAAAACTATAAATAAACCAGGCTGCTAGTTGTATTTTCATTGTCTGTGAAGGATCTCATTTATCCAGGACCTGTTGTTCAAAGTAGGTTCATTAGTATTGACAGTGTATTCTAAATTCTTTAACAGTAAATTAAGAAACTATGATTTTTTCCTCAATTTGTTATCTGCTTGCAGATGATGTTCCTTAACTAATTCTCCCACCTTGCCTTTTAATACAAACAATGCTCATATTTCAGCGGGTCCAAATTAACTGTCACACTCACAAACAACATAATCCTCATCTGTCTTCCTTCCCTCTGTTGGATAAAAAATGAATAATTCTGCAGATGGGCATGGGGGAGTGATTGCATCACATTCACATCTTAGACTGACTGATAGCCTCTCTCCATGTGTGCAGAACAGAAAAATACGCTACATGCTATTTCCAATTAGTGCTCAGCAGGCTTTAGAGAGCGGGAAGGAAATTGATATTTTGACAGATGGTGGATCTGACAGAGTGGTGCCAAACTATATGATGGCACTGCGTTGTCCACTGCTCGGCTTTGATAAAATCCAGTATAGATAATTCATACAATCATGTGATGCATCTGAGAGTCTGTATTTGTCACTCTGGGACTGCTCTGTGTTATATAATAATTGTTGTCTGCTAGATTTTATAAGCATGTTTTGCCATGGGATCGTAGTTTGTTTTTGGCCAAATACATCCATAAAAATGTGACAGCAAAGACCAAATTTAAAATATTGCCATTAAAACTACCGTCCCAGTGAAGAGACTTTTGTTTGGGTAAGATGGACGAGAGGATGCATTTCCATTTTGAAAAGACATGAGGTAAAATTGCATTCTGCCTTTAAGTGTTTTCATTGTTCTTCAAATTGCTCTCTTAGTTTTTTAGGTGCCATGTCTGTCTGAAGTTGAGAAGAAGCATCCTGTGGAGAGCTAATGGCTGGCAGATCGATGGCTGAGTGGAAAGCAGAAATTTGTGTTTTAAAAAAAACTATTTACTGCATTTTTGTTTCAGTTGCTGATGAATTCAAATGTCATCTTTCACTGGCCTCTTTCATCATTTCATCATCTGTTTCTGCCTTGCATCCCTCTTTATTTTAGTTTTTGTTGCCCACAGCAGTTGCTATAGCAACAAGGTATCTGTATCTTTACCCTTAAAGAAAAAAGCCTTTCATCTGAGCTGTCTGCTCTACATCCATAAATCAGAGCTGTCCAAACAACAGGCCTGGGGAGAGTGGTCTTCTTATGGCTTGTTTTACTTCTTAAAGGCCACAATGAGCAACAAAACTACTCTCTGACTCTGGAGGCATTTTTGATGGTGAAGACGTTGGGTCTTAGCTCTCTCATCATCTCTGTCCCTAGCAACAACAGCCCTCTGCTTCACTAATGTTTGACCACTTTGCTCTAGCAGCCTATCACCAAAACAGCACGCAGAAAGTGCCAATAATAGAAAGTGAGATAAAGGAGTTTGATCCAAAAAACCGGTGTGGGACAGAATTAAACGATACACAGCAGTATAGGCCAATACTGAGGCAAAAATGCAAGATCCAGGACAGCAAGTTGCACAGACATTTTAACACACGGTGCCACAGCAGGAACATGTTGTATGATCAGAACCAGGAATATCAAGAGAGCACAACAATTTCCAAACTTGTGAAGTTAAATTTTACAAGAGTGTAGTTATCTACACAAACAGCACTGCAGGAGGAAACATCTCTTCGTTTCCTTTCAGATCTTACCCCAACAATCCACCCAACCAGCCCTCACTTTTTTACTTTTAGTCTCATTTCAGAAATTTTCTGTCTTTTGGCTCTGCTGATTCTTTTGACCGGGTGTATCACCTCAACTTAGTATCAAAAAAAGACATATAATCAATAAAACAATTTTATGATTCAGAGAATATATTCAAGTGTCTGAAGTCCATACCAAGTGAAAAAAAATCCAATGAATAAAATCTTGCCACCCGATATTTGACTGCTTTTAAGAAATCCATGAACCATTGAGAAAGTCTGAATAACTGTCTGATGCAGTAGCATCTTTTAGGAACCCCTGCTCTAACTACTATGATTTATTTTAGGTCTGAGTTATTTTATAGTTCAAAAAAATCTCCTCTGGGTTCAGAAAGGAAGCTTCTGATTTTCCAAACTGAGAGTGCTCCAACTGCTGTCTGCTGCAGGTAAGTCTGACAACTCAAGTACTTTGTACAACCCCATTTAAATACTCTAAAGTTAGCATGCTGGAATGGAGCTGCAGCGAAGTTTATTGAGCTGATGTGTGACAGTTGGATTTTGAGAGTTGGATGGAGCATGAAACTGACAGCTAGCCATTAACAACTTAGCTCAACATGTGACTTTCAATGAGGATTTTTCTTCAGAAAGGATCAATGGCTAAACTGCACATGAGGGAAATTAAGTATTTTAATTAAAACTGTTAATATAGTATGTTTATGTTAGTTTGAGGCACTGGTTTAAGCTTTCAGTTTTTTTTTTTACTGTACAATCCTCCATGTGGTAAAGATACATTGCCTGGCCAAAAAAAAAACAAGTTGCCACCAAAAAAACAAAAACTTTCATAATTTGTTGAACCACCTTTAGATTTGATTCCAGCAGAATTATCTGTGGCATTGTTTCCAGAAGCTTCTGCAATGTCACAAGATTTATTTCCATCCGGGTGTGCATTCATTTTCCCCCAAGATCTTGTGTTGATGATGGGAGACTCTGACCTCCGGGACATCCAAGAGATTCTCAATGGGGTTCAGGTCTGGACTCTGTGGTGGCCAATCCATGTGTGAAAATGACGTCTCCTGTTTCCTGAACCACTCTTTCACAATCTGAGCCCCATTAATTCTGGCATTGTCTTCTAGGAATATGGCCGTGCCATCAGGAAAGATGGAATAACCTCCTTATTCACTACATTCAGGTAGTCAGCTGACCTCATTCTTTGGGCACATAACATTGCTGAACCTGGACCTGAACCTAGACCTGACCAACTGCAGCAACTCCAGATCATAGACTGCCCCCACAGACTTGTACAGTAGGCACTAGGCATGATGGCTGAATCACTTCATCCTCCTCTCTTCTTACCCTGATGTTCTTCTTACCCATTACTCTGGAACATGGTAAACCTGGACTCATCAGACCACATGATTCCAATGCTCAAGAGTCCAATCGTTATGCTCGCTAATTGAAGCCTTTTTCTCCAGTTAGCTTATCTGATTACTGGTTTTCTTATGGATACACAGCTGTTCAGTCCCAATCCCTTGAGTTCCCTTCACATTGTTCATGTAGAAATGTTCTTACTTTCACTATTAAACACAGCCCTGAGCTCTACTGTTGTTTTCACCAAACGTTTAAGATCACCATCATTCAGGATGTTTTTCTGACACAAATCTTCCTGGAGGATGATGGTTCCCCACTATGTTTCTGCATCTCCTTAGATGTTTTCTCTGTTTGATACCAATAATCTGACCCTTCATAAACAGACTAACATCTTTTCCACAACCACAGGATGTGTCTTTCTACTTGACTGTTACTCATGCAGTAATTATCCAATAGGAGGATCGTACCTTTTGCTTAGCTTAATCCAGATGGCAACTTTTGTTTTGGCCAAACAGTGTATGATTCAAGTATTGTTGAGTATCAAACAGCTAATTATAAAATTACAACAAATCAAAATAAGCCAAGCCAATCTTTGAATAATCACATTTCATGGACTGGAAGACTCAAAATGGAAGATTTTTTCCATTGAGGCAGAGTAACAATAAATACAGTAGAGAGGTCTAACCATTCAAGCCTAGTTTCATGTGACATTGCTTTTGTTTTGAGTTCAAATCATTTCCACTTCTAGCTTAGTTTGCCGAGCTACGTGGTGCCATAAGGACAAACTTTTTGTTTTTGGGAGCCTTGAAGTAAAATGAGCCTGAAGTGTTTTTCATAACTGTGACTGTCTCTGAGAACTGACGGAAAGTTACAGTCAGTCTACTTTCAAAACACATTTGAACTGTCAAATAACGACCTTTTATTCAAAAATGTAACATTTTAATTGGAATAGGATTCATATCATCAAACTTGGAGTAATCGCTCCAATCTGTTAAGACCAATGTGCATCATCTGTTCAACTGAGATTAAAAAAAAAATGAAGAAATTAATAATCGGTGACAATTTCTGAGTCACTGTGGGAACGCCTTCAGGGAGCTGTCAATCATCATTGGTTTCATTGCTGAGAACACAATTCTGGCCCTAAGGCTATGATGTGCACATACTCACAAACACACACATTCTTGAAAGCTTCCTTTTCACAGATTTTATTTCATAACACAATGTTTCTTTTTTTATATCTTTCTGCTTTTATGCATCATCAATTTATGATGTTCAGAATGTACCTGAAGTTATTTCTTAACTTGATACTTTACCTTATTGACCCCCCACTTTTCCTCAACATGCTGTTCTCTACTTTAGCTTGTGAATTTCTGTAATTTCTTCCCAGGAAGGTTTGAAAGGTATTCTTGATCTGCAGCTTGTTGCAATCACCTGCAGGTCTACAGCAGGTTTATTATTCATGATGTAATGAAGGTGCTCTCTGTTCGTTTAGAAGAATTTGATCCTTCTGTCTCCACTAAAAGGGAATCATTTTTCTGTAACTGAAGAGTAACGTAAAATGGCTGCCCAAAATCTCTTATGAAACTTCACATTCATATGACAAAATTATTGCATATGAAAGGTTGGGATAGGCTTTTTCTATGCTGAAACCAGCAATTTATCTGGCAGGAGATAAGCCAACATCAGCCTGATTAACTGTTATAGTTGTGATGAAGACTACTGATATGTCTAGCCAGTCTAGGGATCATGGTTTTACTAAAAAGAATGAAATGGTGAAAAGTGAGGAGGAATTATTTCTAATTCTTCATTTTCAGCCCCACAACAATAACAATAAGTGGTTTTGAGTACATTATAGAGGGATGTCTTTGCTTATAGGTCCAACGGTAACAGTATTTTTCTTGTCATTAGCATACAGTTAAGGTTTTTTCCCCCCCATGCAATTTAAAGGGTGGCACTGGCCTCCTCTGAAATCTGATTAGACACCCCCAGGTGCCACCTTAGGTGATTGACAGGTCACCGGAGGAGAAGGACAGAAAAGATTTTCCAGCATGGATCACCAGTGTCACTATAATTTCAAATATATTCCAAAGTATCGTTGTTTCCTAATTAGTCATCCTTTAAAAATATCAACATTTTGCTGCATATTTTTGGAAGACATTTTGTCCCTGTCCAAGTACAATGACTGTTGGCATGAAGCAATGTAGCAGTGCTAATCTAGTTATACACTAGCACTAGATACGTTTTATGATTATGTAGGGAAACCATGTCATTTTGAGTTTTCAGTGAGTGTATTTAAGAATGATACATCAACTCAGTTAATCAATATTTTAAAATTGGAGCTGAAAATAAGCTATAAAGATGCTCAAAGAGTACTGGAGTATACATTTTACTTAGAGCTGAGCTTTAGAGGAGGTTAGCAAGGCTGCAGTTGATTTTAAAGCAAGCTACAGTTTGAAAATGTGGACTTATAAAGCCTGTAACCAGTCTTATAGGAAGATGTAAGAATGATGAGAAAGGGAGATATTTCTGACTTTCTTGTAAAGAGGAAGGACACAGACCAGGCAGATCCCAGCTGCAGTGTCAGCAGCTCTGACATATCCCAATGCAGAGCTAGCCACGCAAGTCATTGTGTTCAGACAAAAGGATCCAGCCACCACCACCAGACCACCAGTGAGCCAGAACTACTAGGGGGAGTAGCAACTGCTCCCTCCACCATCACATCAAGCTCCACATACTGTGTCCCAAAACAACCAACTCAGCTTTCTATAGACCTTTTTGAACTTGTTTGAAATATTTCCACTTGGTAATCCACATAATTTTAAATGTATTTTATTTCTAATGTCTCTCTAATGTGATCACAGTTATCAAAGCACTGTATGAGGGTGGTTGTTGTAGAGAAGAACACAATGATTTCCTTACTTTGTGTATAGCCCCCCTGATAAAGTCTCGCCAACTTGCTGACCACATCATGTATAAAAGTCAAGCTGCATCCCTGATTTGGTTGCTATAATTTGTGTTGAAACCTGATTCAAAAGTCAAAAGAAACAAGTCTGATGGTCCCTGCTTGGTTTTCTTAGATTAATTGTTGATTTTATACCCCCCCCCCCTCGCAGAAAGACAGTTATTTGCTTTCATTCTGCAACAGCCCTTCTTGTTAATGAAATTACAGTTTATTTTCGATTACAAGCGCGCTCCACATTTAGATGTGGCTGATTTATCCACAGAGATACAAACACTTGTTACTTGTCAGTCCCATCCAGGAGAAGCCTCAGTGTGCTAGCAACCAGCCGAGACATGATCACTGCCAGCTGAGGCAGTACTGATTCATGGGTTATGAGTCTCAGCTCATTAGTTTCCAGTTTAGTCATGCATAAGGCTAGTTGAGACAGTAGCCGATGTAGTGGACACATGCATTCCAATAGTTTCCTATACTGTAGGCCCATCAGTTGTCACCTCCGGTCTCGGCAAGCATACAGCGCATTCGCTACTTGTTTCTCAGACTTGATGAGCTCCCTGTCCTTCAGTACGGTTATATAAACAGTTGAGCTGAGCAATAGTTATGGCTTGACTTGGCTGGTTAATTGAACCGCCATCCTTGTGCTGGTATAGCCTACATGTGTAGGAGGGGAACTGAGTTATTGTCCGAGGCATGTCTGACATCTGAGTGCTGTGGCAAAAAATGTTCAAAACATTCTGTCACTTCAAACTTTCTGTTTGGGAGATGGTCATATAGTGTGGCCGAATTCATTGCATCGACGATGCATCTGAGTTGAATGGTGGTTTTGGTCAAATGACAGTAATGAGTGTGGAAGTGCTATAAACAACTGTGGGTTGGAGTCTTAATTGACTGCTTTTCAGTGACCATGTTCAAAACAGGAAAATATATGAATGGAAGCATCTTTATTGGCAATTTGGCTGCATTAATATAGACTTATGCTTTAGTGTCTCCACAAAAACGATGCAGAAATCTGTTGCTGGTGCTTCAATTAAGTGCCTAGTGCCCATGAGTCTAGCTAATACAGTCGTCCTCAAAATTATTCATACCCTTCCAGTAAAGAAAAGGCTAAAATTTACAATTGTCACTAAATGAAAATCAGCTTAATTCTAATTTAGTGAAATAAGAAATTGTTTTTAATTTAATTGAGTTGAGAAAAATAATAAAAAACAAACAAGACAGTTGTGGACAAATGAGAGCACTTTGCTGATGAGCAGTGGGCCAGAATAGAATTGAGATTGAGAGTTACAGAAAACACCTGATTGCAGTGATTGCCTCAAAGGATTGTTCAACAAAATATTAGCTTATGAGTGACGTACCACATATTAGTTTATCATGTTTTTTTGCTTGTTTTTTAATATTTCTATTGAACCACAATTAAAGAACAATGTCATGATTTTCATAAATTTTTTTGTGTGATTCATCCTCCAACCTCATTATCGGGGTCTTTTGGTCTGGTTTTCAGAGCTTTGATTTGATAAGATTTCAGTCACACTAACATGTACACGTGCATTTTAAGTCAGTTTGAACATGCTCACTGTACTATATATTCAAGCTGAAGTGACTGTTGGCTCAGAGGTTGAAATATGCAATGAAGAAGACGTGGATTTGCAGGTTAAAGCCCTATCCTGACAGAATTAGTTTAATCTAGGGACCACATGTAATAAATAGATGACCCCTCTACGTCTGTTTTTTCTGTGGCACATTCGCACGGGATAACCGAAGTCTGACAATTAACCGAAATTTGCAGAGATCTCCCGGATATGATGTAAACACTCAGCGTACTGTGTAACATCCGTTAAGTTGCTCCTTCTCTTTTTGCCTCTGTACATTATGGGCCGATAGGGTCTTGCTGGTTCGGGACCCAAAAAGCTGTCAAAACACTCCAATGCAGCCGCCTTTCTTCGCCAAAATGGAAATAAAATGCATCCAGGAAACAAACACCAATAAATCACTTCTGATCAAATCACAGAGATGTCTATTGGCATTGGATTAGTATTATCACAGGACCTTAGAGTTCAGCAAAATATAGTAGGTAATTTGCAGGGGAATTATTACTTCACAAATTACTGACATGGCCGATTTGCACGAGATTAACATCACAGACAATCTCTGTAATTATTACAAATTACATGTGGTCCCTAAACTAATCCCGTTAGAATAGGGCTGAAGACAACAAATAATGTTGTTTGTGCTGGTGAATTGAAAGTTTTCCCTAATGCAGCTTTGGAATAAGTAAGAGTTGCAAGAATCCCTCCAAGCTGTACCTGTTCTCTTATCACTTAATAATAATAGTAATAATAATAATAATACACATTAAATTATAAAAACAAAGCAAACTTAAACCTACTACAACAATGCAATTTCCCTCTGGGATTAATAAAACTTTTTTCATATAATATGATTTTATTCATTTCATTTCATCACAAATTTGTGGGGGACTTCAATTTTTCCTTCTGTTTCATCAGCTTGCAGTGTAATAAGAACCATCTGTCAAAGAGATTGGTTTGATTTTGATATATTTTATGCCCATTAGTCACTATGTAAATTGCATTTCTCTAATTATTCTGTAATTTATCATTATTACATATCACGGTATTTTTCATGACAGACTGTTCAGAAACCAAATCAGTTGGATTTAATAAACTAAGCTTTCATTTGTATTCGGCAAGTCTCACGATGATGTATCGGCGTAACAAAACATACAAGGACTTTATCAAGAGCTCAAAATACCCAGGAATTAAATTAAAGTGATGGTCTTAAAAGGTATCAAGACGGGTGATTAAATTGCAATTGCGAAATGCAAAGTAGAAACTGAGTCATTTGGTCTGAAGATGTAACACTGCAAGGTCAATGAGTGAACCGCTGATGCCTCAGGGGCTTTGGAAACCATGTAGAAGAAGGGAAACAGTGTGGAGGGCGGCTCGCTGGCAGGCTTCGCAAGGATGAATGAGTAAGAGAGGAGGAGGAGGAGAGGGTGGAAAAGAGTAAGCACTTTCCAAAGGAAGGAGGTTGCAGGAGTGAGGAGGCGGAGGAGGAGGCAGGACATGTCAAAAAGAGAGTTTGGATACTTCTGGTAAGTGATATGAAGAGTTTCAGTGTTGAGGGCAAAGAGGACTGACAGGGAGGAAAGATAGGCAGAGGTCAACACATGATTCAGCAGGGCAGGCTACATGTCATGTACTTAACTCACAAGCAGCTCATGACTGTCGTTTCCCCTCTCTCATTCTGTCTATCCTCTCTTTCACTCTCCATTTCATTACCCAAAATAAAATAGGAATGTCAGATAAACAAACGATGCTGAGACATCAGGAGAGAAGCACCAGAGTGGACGATGAAGCCAAAAAAGGAAAGCAAGTGATTTTGTGTTTCAAACTGAGGAAAAAGTCAGATTCAATCCTGTGTCACCTCAAAATCAGTCCATAAAAAGTAAAATACACGTATTTTTTGAGTCATACATCCACAGCTTCTTTCAGTGCAGATAGGCGGGCTTTCCCAGTCAATCCCAGTTAATCTCCCAGTCAATCAAATGAGGGAAATTCTTTGGTAATGGATTGAGGAAAATGATCCAACCTTATGTCATAGCATTTCTGGCATCTGGTCATCAGTCCTGCACAATAATTTGGAGGAATTTCAGCCCATTTCTCCACAAACTGTGTGAGTTATGGGAAGTTAGTGGGTTTCCCAACATGAATAGAAAGCTTCAGGTGCATCCGAAACATTTCTATTAGACTAAGATCAGGACTTACAATACAACTTTAATTTTCTTCAAACATTCTTTGGTAAAGCTATTTGTGCACTATGGAAAGATTTCCTGATATCTTTATTTACAAATGATTATCTCATTATGATGGCAGATGCAGCGAAAGAGGCACAAACCAAGATGATACTACCACCATGCTTCAAGCCAGAAAAAGGTTCCTTTGCTGGATTGTAGCGCTTATCTTCCTCCAAGTGTAGCACTTCTTACTTTAACTAAAAGTTTCTATTTTGGTCTCAGATGTTGAATTTACATTTATCCAACAGACATTTAGCTTATTCTGGCAGCATGAGCAGCATGCTTGTTCTTCCAGTCCTTCCGTTTACATCACTGTCCTTCTGCTTTCTATGATGGTGGGCTCATGAACATTTAACTCGGCCAATACGACTAAAAACAGATTTGTAAGAGTTACGTTTGGTTCCTTTGTGATCGTGCAGAATATTATACGCCTTGCATGTCAAAAAATATAAATACTGAGGATATCTAAGTCTAGATTCAACACACCAACTTCTCTGCTAACAAGCTGAAAAAAAAAGAAGCGTCAGGCAAAGTCAAGCGTAGCAACTGGAGACCAAAACACTGATTCACATTTGTTATTTCATTTAACCCTCACCCAGAACACAAAAGGAAATAATTTACTTCCGCTCCTTAAGTGTGGTGCTACAATTGAATTTCAATATTGGTCTAATTGTATGTCTTCTTGTCTCAGCCAGCTGACATTATCTGTGCAGAAAATGAACAGAATTTCTACCACTGGGAGCAAGCATGACTGCAGTCATCCTGCCAGCTTTACTCCCCCTCCCCTATGGGTTATTATCCTATAATGGAACATTTCCATATTGCTTGTTCATGGATTAATACATACAGAATGAATATTGTTCAAAGAAAGGTTATCGGGAGATATCTAGAATTACTTTTACATCAGTGGCTTTAAAAATATGAATGTTTCTTTTACTGCAGTATGATTTAAAATGGCCAACCTGTGCGTTGATCCTTGATCAATTGTGCTATTCTTAATATCTTAATGACCACCGGAGACACAAGAAAAAACCAAGAAGCGTACATTAATGTGCCCAAAACTTATCTTTACAGGGACAGAGCTGGGCGGGTGGAAACAAACATAGTGTGACGAATTCAGTCTTACAAAGAGGAAAATAGAGAACAAGACATAAACGTGGAACAATAAAAGAAGTCAGAAAGAAAAGGGTTTCAAAGTAGAATAAAACGCTTTTAAAAAGTAATGCTTGGCTTGTACCCAGGGGTAGGGGGAAAAATCACTGCAATCTCAAAAGCTTCATTTAGTTTGGGTGTGAATACACGAAAGTTTGAGTTTATTGTCTGCATATATGGCAATATATGCAGAGAAAGTCAAAGTAAAAAAAAAATATCTACGTTTATTTAAGAAGGTATTCGAAATCAGATACATTTAGTCAAGTTATTTATTTGCACTATTACACAACCAGAAGGGGCACGAAAAGGGTCTCTGGCCTTGGTGAATCATCCTCACAAAACCTCAGTAAACTTTGACCAGTGCAGAAACAAAGCTAGAACACTGCTTTATAACTTAATATTAGATGGACAAAAAAAGCCACAAATTATAGAGAAACCAAGGAACTATTGTCAGAAGAGCAGCCTTGCCTTGTCTAACACCCATGACCAGTTTTCTGAGGTTGTGTGGGTAAATGCAGCCAGTGTACCATCATAAAATGACCTGGAAAAAACTGCTGTATTTGTCATTTACCACCATTGAAGTTTTAGATATGTCAGAATCTAAATGTGGAGCTAGAATTTTAAATGATCAGTGGAAAACAGGAAAACTGGGGAAAGAATGCAAGTCCACATCATGAAGAATGAATGACACAGTTGCTTCTCATCTGTGTAAATATTTTCAGAAAAACGCTGTGATCGGTATAAATTTTTCATATTTTTCTCCCCGTCTTTCTTCGTTGACTGCCTGTTGTCCCTGTCTTCAGCAATTGATGGGCGGAAGGTAAATTGGCCTCGGCAATCAGTATCCATTAAGTGCCACTGCAATAGTTGATTCTGCACTTTCCACCCACAGAGGATGAAATATAATCTAAAACAACAATAAAGCTCTGTGTGTTTTGTCGATTTCAATGGAGATGAACATAAAATGGGTTCTGTCAGGAAATGGGAAAAAGTGGAGAGATTTACCCGTTGCTGAGACAGTTTCAACTTTGTTTCCAAATGTGGTGGAGCAGGAATAATTTAAAATTCTACAACCTCTCATTAACAAAACATCAGGTGATGCTTGCATATAATGTTTGTTGTTTAAAAAAAAAAAATACATTCTGGTTATACAGAAACAAAGTAAATGATGAGTTAATCAGAAACTTTGATGTGGCTGATGAAATATTGTTCAGTTTTTTTTTTCCTGATTGTTGGATGTTTCCTAGAATTTGATACTTACTGAAGCTTTTGAGTGGTAAAATATGGAGAAGTTAAAATAAAAACATTTAAATTAAATAGGAAAATATATGTACAATTGTCACAAAACAGTAAATAATAGCAGCAAAAAGCTAGATAAAATATAATATGATATATTGCTATTTCTAGTTTCATTTTCAACTGGTATGACCTCAATCTATTACTTTGCCATTTTACTTTTCAATTTCATACATTGATTTAATTATTTTTTATATATTTAGTTCCTATATTTTTCTATATATTCTTTTGTTTTGCATATCTACCATCCTAAACCCTTGAAAATACTTAGTCTTGTATTTTATTTTCATTTTACAATGAAGTTTCTAATTAGATAATTACACTTTCCTCCACTTTTCATATCCCCATTGATATTTATTTTCTGTTTTGTTTATCACAACTGTACAATATAAGTTGCTTATTTAATGGACTGTGTCAGCTTGTGGTACTTTAGTAACTCAAGTTAAATTTTATTCTCTCTCCCTCTCTCTCTCTCTCCCCCCCCACCTGCAAACGAAACTT
>JBBBVU010000017.1:26320030-26341332 GCA_037177055.1 Atherinosoma microstoma
TTTTTTTAAAATGAAAGTTTTTATTTTTTTATTTTTTTAGGGGGGGGGGGGGGTCCTCTTCTTGACCAAAGCTTCTCTCCCCCCACCATCACAAAACCACAAGTGCCCTTGCAGGAAACAAAGCTAACAGGCTTATTTAACGTAGGTCAAAGCTGCCCAGAACTGACCTTTGGTGATCACTGCACAATGCAACCATCTTATATTTCTGCCCAATTTGATTTTGAGCTGTTTTCATGCAGATCTAGGAAGCTGTAGATTTTGGAGGCCTGTATGCAGCTGTTCTATGCAGACTGCATGATCTCAGGGCATGATAGGGGGGGAAACAGGCCCACATCTGTTAGGATATATAGTTGAAAAGGGATAGTTTTGGGACTGAAAACACTAAAGATAAAAATAAAATAAAAACATGTAAAAACAATGGTTTTTGCTAAAAATGTATCTCCTCTGGATACATTTTTAAGCATCAAATCAGGCAAAGTTCACTGATTATGTAGATTAAGGAATTTTTGCAAACTAATTACAAGAGTTATACCATTAGTCAATCAATGTTAATTTCCTGATTTTTATTCTTATACAAGATTTCATGTGTGAAACATAATTAGCTTTAATTAATTGTGTAGTAACATTCAAAATAGCCTATTAAACCAATCTAAGTAAACAAACCTTACACTTCGAGAGCCTTTTTTGTTTGCCTTTTTTTGTTTTACACGCATGGCATAAGCGGTTTTTATTTAAATATACTCTTTCAATTTATTTGTAATTTCTTCCTGATTAATGCAATATAACAGCAGCTCATGGAATATATTATTTATGGTATATCCAGTGCAGCTATTTGCTTGCAGGCACAAACACTGAAACAGTAGCCGGTGAACACCATCAATGTATAAGATGAATTCTTTTCATCGGATTTCTAAGAGGACTGCTTTTCAAAGGGAGCCTTTTTTGTAATTTTCAAAGGGAAGTCTGGTTGTGAATTTTGTCATTTTTCTCATCGTAGACGCATGCCAATTAAAATACTGTAAAAGTAGTGTGTGCTGCTGTGGCAGTAGCGCTTCACACAAAGCAAGCAATGTAATGTAAGATATAGAATCTTGATCCAGGATTCAAAGGTTTTACTCTTCTGTTGATTATTATAGTAAGCATTAAAGAAACTCATAACTTTCAGAGTAGCTCAGACTCCCTCTGGCTTTGCCATTGTAAGGCTGTCAAGCACACAGACTTGACAGTTCTTTATCCGTATCCTGGTAGGTTGGATTTGCCTTGCCACAATGTGTCAGTATAAGAAGTACTTTGGAGCGTTAAGACAGCTCCTTGTCTTTCAGATGGTACGGATGTCTCCTGAGACTCTGCTCTGTAAGCCTCAACACTGTGGCAATGCAAGGATGGCGAGGCAACCATGAAGAAAAATAAATGCAAAAATGCAGTGTGCAGGTTGTCCTTGAACAGACACAAACAAATACAAACATGTACAGCAAGAACTGTGGCAGCTTCACTTGAGGGGACTGAAATGTAACTTTCTGACAAATCTGATGTGAACCCACCCTTTTAACAATGAAAAATATCTCTCTGCAGTTGATGGACAATATTGGAAACAACACAGAGTACCATTCATAAACATATTGGAGCACAAAACGTTACAAGGAACTGAGAATCAAGTAAGACATTTTCATCCATTATACCAGATTGCTGTGACCAACGTGATTCTCTCCCTGATGTCATGTCAAATGACACTGATGTCAAATGACAAGATTTTAGATTTGAGACTTTCCTCCTCCCAGAAACCACCCCCCTCCAGTTGTTTTATTCATGCAGACAATAGCATGTTACATTCAAAGACATATACCATCTGTTGCCGTTGTAAAAGCAACATGTGAAGTGTGGGAAAAGGCATCCATTAAGGGCTGCTAAACAACAAACTGACATGAAGAACCAACACCAGAGATGCCACTTTCTGACCAAAGCTGTGCCAGTTCTGCTTCAAGGCAGGTTTGGAGCCAGTTTTAAGTTGGTTCCAGTTAAGAACTGGTTTGGTTTTCAACAGCCAGAGAACGACCACTAAACCAGATCATTCTATCACTTTAAAGATAGAATTACGGACATTTAGAAGTAAATATAGTAGTGCTGTCAGTTGAATACAATTTTTAATCGCATGATTGTCCTGAGTTAAGTCGGGATTAATCACATATCAATTGCAGAATTTTAAAAAATATTTTATTTGTTATTCTATTTTATCTATTTCCTTTTATTACCATCTTTTACAGGGTATTTATTATTAGAAGAATTATCTCATAATTACATATTGTAATAATACTTATTTAAGCTGTTAAGAAGCCCACATAGACTCTAAACAGATAATTAATCCTGATTTATTTATTTCTTAATGTTGTAGTTGTCATTGCATGAAGTAGACTGTTAGAGTTGTGATTTCCGAGCTGCATTGAATGCATCCCTGATGCACGGCAAGCTGTGTGTCACCGCACCTTTAAGTTTCATTTTCTATTCCTCAACCCGTGGCCGGTTTGAGTCGCCTTCTCCTGCTTTATTTGGATAACTTAGTTGATAAAATACCTCAGTCTGGTCCTGAAAACCATCTTGCAGAACTTTGAAGCTGAACTGTCCGTGTAAAAGATCTGTGTTGCTTCAGAAGCATTTCCTGCTGCCTACATCCCTTCCTAAAATTATGCTGACAGTGTGAGCGTTAATCGCGCATTAAAAAAAAGATCGCTGGTAAAAGGAATTTGCGTTAACGCATTAATTTTGACAGCCCTAAAATATTGGCTTAGAAATTAATCAATATGCATAGCACAGTTGTGTCAAATTCATCCAGACAGAAAAATGTCTTATCATTAAAACTTGTGTTTCTATTGGTATCTAATCCACATACAGTAAATTGCAGCTGCCATATTTGTGCCACCATTTTTACTGCGGTGTCTGCATGAACCCTCTGTGCTTAAAAACTGCATTACCATCTTTTTTTGATAAATGTTACGACACCTTTTTGGGATGACTAATATCTTAAAAGGACAATAGAAGAAGACACATACAGTTGAAGTAGTTACCTGTAGTGCAGTTATTGCTGCACCTGAGGAAACATGTTCATTTCTGGAAGGATTTTGGCCACTGATGGCCACCGTCCATTCACAACTGTACTCAGGCATTTGAAGTAATTATGCTCATCTTTACCACTAGATGTCAGTCATTCTTACACACACACCTTTAAATTGTGTGTGAATGACATGAAAATATTTCATATTATCATTATAGCTAAACTGAGCTGCTCTGAAACTGTCAATGGAGGAGATTTATGACGATTTAACTTTCCTTCGCTGTGGTAAAGCTTATTTTTGATTGTATGTAAAAAGTTACAAAGCAGAGAATTCACACTAAAAGGAGGCTGATACAGTATTTCCCAAAGAGGACAATGCCCCTACAGTAAATTGCCTGAAACACCTCATTTGTAGTTCACCCTTTTTCTCTGCTACTTACTTATCTACTTCACTATTAACGAAATTTACATAATGCCAGCCAAGTGGCTGCTTCCAATAAATAATGAGCAGCAACTTCACAATTTGCCATTTCTTTTATCAATCAGGTGACAAATATGTGCAGTCTGAGACGTTCAGGAGGGTTCTTAAAGAGATAAGAGTGAAAATGGAGATTTTCAGGCAGAGGGGGACAGGAGGAACAGCAACAATGTAAGTTATCAGAAAAAAAAATGTTTTTGATCACTAAAGCGTGTAAACACCTCTCTGATCATTGTGTGTGTGTGTGTGTGTGTGTGTGTGTATGGAAGAGTGTAAAAAGTGCTGGATGTATGTGAACATATGAGTGTTCAGCAAGATTAGAAAAGTACTGTATTTACCACTGAATCTACTGAAGAACCAATTTGCTTTCCAATCAATAAGAAAATATAAATGATGGCAGCACAACGTGATGGGCTCTTCACAGGAATACTTTCCTAAAAAGACCATTTAAAGTTACATACGGCTGAACATATATAAAACAATAATTGCGAAAGCTCTTTTCAGACCCCCATAAATCCTGCACTGATCTCAAGTATTAAATAAACCAGCTTATCAAGTAATCAAGTATACCTTTTAATTTTAATATTTAAAATCATGATCATTCATTTCTAAACTTTGATTTTTCTCAGATTAAACCACTGTTAGAATCCACCCATATGTAAGTATCTATGCTTGATACATAAGTTTGAACTTTTGTAGTATTGACATTTTTGCTCCCAAACAACCAAATTATTTTTAAGCCTTGTGTTGTTGTTTTTTTCCGACTTTGCATGAACAAATGTCTCATTCTTTATTGATTGACTCATTTTCAACAGGTCATGCATGGATACAGAGCACAACCTCAGACACTCAAGGTTACTCCTTTTTTCTTTTTGCTCAAGGAAATTTTTGCTCAAACCATCTTCCATCAAACTTCACACTCAGCTGAATGATATTCTGTTGTGACCATCACTGTGAGGCTCATGCAAAAAATGTGCATATATTTGCACATTTGTGGATAAACACTCGCTACATGCACAGTGAAGCTTTACTGTAACTACCCAAGGTGACTCGCATTGTCCTCGCCTCAACAGCTGGCCAATGATAAAAGCACGAAGGCTCTAAACAATATCATATTTTATGCTTCCTTATCTTATGGATGGAAACATGCAATACAATGTGAAGCACATAGCTGGGCTTTGTTGGAAATGGGACTTGGATGATTACAGCATTGTTATTTTCCACGATGTACACAAAACTGCGAAGCATGAAATCAGATCTCATAAAGATTGTGCAAATTAATTCTGTCTTCAGATTTAAATCTCTTTCTTTTTGTGACTGTGGGGGTGATATAGTACATATGCTGTAGTAGAGAATATGCTGATTCTGACCATCTTAGAGCATCATAAAACTAGACTATCTCAGCTCCAAGGCCTTCACTTCCAATGGGTTGAATATGTTTTTCAATGAGACAATGATTGTGTAAAGGACACGTGATGAAAGCAGTAAAAAAGATATAGAAGTAAGAGAAAAGAGAGGAAATGCAATTTAAACAGAAGACAATTTTCCTGTGTCAGCTTTTGAATACTGCATTATACTGCAAGAGTTCTTCGGGTTGTACCAGTCGGTAACCTTTCAGTTTGAACAAGAAAAAGCTGTTTTGACAATAAAAGCAGTTTGAACTCAATTTATTGCAAAATGCAAAGTGTCGTATTGCAAGGATGACATCAAAAGCCTTTGTCGCTCTTTGACAGATGCAGGGGAAACCCAACCAAATCTCTGATCTCAGACACATACCATCGAGTAACGAAGGTGACAAGCCACGTTAAGCCTTGGCAGCATTTTTAGAGATAAATGCACATCAGTGAGTCATGTCTAACCTCTACTGATCCTGCGTTCTCTCTGGGAAATTTCACCCACAAGAATTTGAAATCATTATGTTCAGACTTTATGACTTTACAATAAGTCTTAGCTACATCCGAAACCTTTTTAACCCAAAACATGCAGCATAAAGTCCTTGAGATGTTTACACTAAATACTGCAAACACTCAAAATATTTCTTAGACAATTTTCAGACTGTCTGACTCGCGATGATAAATGAATAAAAAAGTATTCTATAGATTATCTGACAACTTATCTTCTTTTTTACAGGAACAGGGATGGCACTGACATCAAAGTCCCTTAAAACTTTATATAATATCTGTCTTCTAGTTGCTAGAATTAGTTTGAATATTTAAGGTACAGTGTTTAAGAATTACTGACAGAAAAGATGGGCATAGAAATTACTTCACATTGCATACATGTGTCCTGTCTTCTTTTTAAGGCGTAACCTATCCCAAACATAAAACAAGCTGTTACTGCAGCTTTAAAGCTCTGGATTCTCACTTCACACACACAGTTGTTAGTCCAATGCACAAATATGGCAGCTGCCATGCATGCGGACCCATAGCAAGTAGATATAAATGCCTCATCCTAATAGAATGAAAATATGTTATTTTAGATAAGTAATTAAATAAATAGATAAAAAATGTTTTTTAAAATTATTTATTAATTATTTAACGGTTTTGTAAAGTCATCTCGATGCACACTGACAATGATATTCACTGTGTTTAAAAACAGTGCAGAATATTTCGATTTCAAGCATTTTAATGGCTAACTCACATTGGAAATTTTCCACATACATTACCTACACATTTATTTAGCACAGGTTGTTCTCTGTAAAAATAGTTTAGGGGCCCGAGTATGTATATTAATGACTGTTGATTTTCGATCAAAGCTGTATATACACAAAGGCAGAATGTTCTCTTTTACATTTTCATAGATAACAGATTTATACAGTTAAGCCTACATGTGGTGCTCTCTCCATTATAAATCTCAGTCAATGGGAAATTATGGTACATGCACAAGCCTGGTGCCGCCCCCCCGTGTTTAGCCAGAAATAGATGTAGACATTTAATCACATTCATATAAATCTGCTGTTCACCCAGCACCTGAGACACATTATTCATTCATGTTCATTAGATGAAAACAAAAGCTAAAGAACTACAGCTTCACCCAATGTGGAACCCAGAACTGATAAGAAAATTAACATATATGTGCTTTATTTAGCAGTTTAAGGTATGAAGTCACAAAAACAAAAGTTTACTCATGATAAGAAAGAAAAGAAGACAATCTGCAAGCTCCTGCCCAGCAGCCGTATTAACACAAAATCACAGCAATAATTGAATTAATTTTGTATTTTACCAGTTATTTACTTTGCAAGTCATGAATGTTAGACTGGACGTATTAATACGTCTATGTGTCAATAATTAAACAAACTTACAACAAATAAAATGCATATAATAGGAATAAGCATAAAATAGCTGGAATTAACTGTGTATCACTCTCAACATGTAAGACTTGACCTGGTAAAAAAAATCAATCTGATCTATAGTCTGTGGACGGATGCATTAATAATGTATATACATAAAAAACACCTTTTTCTTCACAAAAAAACGTTATTTATGTTCAGGGAGACTGTGTACATCTCGCTGAGTCTTAAGATCATTCATTCACATAATCCTTAGGTGGAAAGGAGCAAACAAAAACCTTTAGACTCTTCTTTCAGCCTCCTGTCTGAAATAGCAAACCCAAAATAATTTCAGTATATCTTCACAACTACATGGGCTGTATGTCTAATCTTGGTCTCAAAAGAAAGCAGAGACACGTGTCTTAGAGTTGGAGGCTTTTAGCTGACTTTCTCAGCTAAGGATTGGTGCATCCTTGGATGTGAAAAGATTGTACTGTACACATCTCATGCTGCACCCTACAGGGAGCTTTCATGAGGAAGAGGTTAAATGAGCAAAATAAACAATTTCACTGAATTTGACCTGTAAATTCTGACAAAATTTATTTGAGTATTTTATAAAAATTAAAGAACAAAAATCTGGAAAGAAATAACTGCAGCCATAATTCATGTCCATAGATGTGTAAGACATTGCTAATGGGGTTTTCAAAAAAGGTATTTGTAAAAATAGAAAAGGTATTCGGCACATTTTTGTCACAATTAGCTCGTACTCTGCTGTGAGCTTTTAGAAAACAAGACCTCCAAATGAAACAGATTTTATTTTCTCTACTTCAATCATGAGTGTCACAGTTATATATTTGGTAAACCTTTTTTTGTGTTGTTTTTTTATGTTATGCTTCTTTGGTGCAAACATATTTTATAACCAGATGACTTATTGAGGGAATGTCTGCATCCATTCATGGCTGGAAATCAGCTAAAAATAAGAGTTAAAATTGGGTTTCTGCACATGCATATTCTATTTTGTTTAAGTTTATGGTTCAAAAGCATACAGATTTATAAATCTATAAATATAAACGAATGACTCTGTGCATCTCTATCTTTGTGTGCACACAGTTTTATCCATCAGAAACCTGGTTTCAACATGATCAGAAATGAATGATTGTTTCGCTGCTAACTTCGGGCAACTAAAACCAAAAAAAAAACTGCTTTGGGGGTTTTTGATCTAACCAAAGAGTAAGCTAAAGCAAAAGTAAAAACATAAAAAGTAACAATAGCCTAAGAAATTAAGAATGAGAGCAATGTTTCCAACAGAAAAAGTCAAGCTCAAATATTGTAATTTAAAGTTCTTGTGTTTACTCTCATGAAGTGAAAATGAGAACTCAGAAACTTGCCATTGTTTCCATATTATAAACACATCCCAGTCAATATAGTATGTGTTCCCATCACTTAATCTGTTAATACTTGAAGCTGATTTGAATTGTGCTCCCATTTGTTGTTTTTCATGTGAGGATGAAAGAAAAAAATAAGAAATTTCTGTCTTATGACTTATCGGTTTGTATGCATTTGTTTGTAAATGGTGACCACTAGTCCACTTTTTCTGTCTGAAATTCTCAGTAAGTTTACATGAAATGTATAAGTTGCCAATCAGATCTTTCTAAGACTAAAAAGTTGTTGTTTTCTTTTTGATTTGAAATAGATTATCTTTGTGTTTTGAAAGTCTAACAAATTTGAACAACCTTTACTTATGTCTAGCTGCTTCCCTAATGTGAAGATTCCTTTCCTTCTCAAACTTCTTGAATGCCTTCTGTAAACCTTTATAATTTCCCTCCTCAATTATTCAGTATTTTTTTGTGTCTTCTTATCAACTGCTTGTGTGTTGTTGAAGTTGTAAGTTTAGAAGTCCTTCTCTTTCTCTTTCCCTTTCTCTTTTCCCTTGCCTTGTCATTCTGTTTGTGGAGCCATGACATTCCCTCTGTCCCCCCGAGACCTCAGGACAGCACGGTAACCCCTTTCGGAAGACAGGTCCACGTTAATCCTACTTCTTACCTCATGCTGAATGCCCCCTATCCACCCTCCATCCCTCTGAGACTGCAGCATGCCAGAGGTCCTCTGCAATATTTTTCTGCCCTGTCTGTGAACTTTTTTGGCTACCACGATTCATGACTCATTCCAATTTGGGGATGCTTACTGTTAGGAGATGAGCTGGACAGAGAACTGTAGGCTGGGGAAATGAGGGTTGACGTTCGGACAAGATGTGTATTGACGAAAGGATGGCACGTAGAAGGCTAGCGATAGACAGATGGGAGCAAGAGGGCTGCCTGAAGGGATATTTGAAAGGGGACACAGGGGTACCAACACTGTGGCAAGCTCGAGCAGGAGACACAAAGGTAACCCGGGGAAATTGGGGTTTGATTATCTGCAAGCAAAGGAGTCAAGGAGAGTGATGCTGTGACAGGATTATTTGAGGGAGGGGGAAAGAAGAGGAAGGCCACAACCTGCCTCTTTTTTCCCAACTTTGCACTTACCAACTTTTTGTAGCAAGATGCAGTCGAATAAAATGAGGAAAGAGAAAGAAAGAAAAACATGGTGTTACTGAAAAAGGAAAAAACAGAAGCTATACGACATTGTGATTTGTAGTAGAGAGCAGAGAACAGAAAATTATTTTTGGAGGATGGACAGAAGCCACTGAAGACGTTTTGAAAACAGGCCAATCAACTTGTCCTGTTAGAAAATGAACTGAATGTAGAGATTTGATTTAGATTTAAGGAAGGTCATAAAGAATGAATAAATGAGATCATAAACAGGTAAAAGACGAATTGAGGTAAACTGGTGCAAACAGAGAAAAAACTTTTCCACAGCCCTCGTTGGACAGTTATGACCTGGTGACTTCCAGACAATTTATATGGAAATTTACCTGAAAGAGTCCTGGGGATTAGTATGCTTATAACTGGTGACTGAGTTAGGCAAGAAAAGCAATTTGAGATTATGGTTAAATTGCCGTTCTAGGCTTGTTAGAATCTTTTTTTTCTTCTCGATGTTAAAACTCAGTTCTTTTAGCACCTGGAGTTAGATGGGTGATATAAGTTGTTCACATCATTGAACTTGTTTTTGTAAGACACACAAAGTGCTTCTTTTTTCCCCCTGTAATTTGCAAGATGAAAGAAATGGAGCTCCTGGGCATAGATTCATTAAATGACTGTCCCTCTTAACGAACAGGAAGACATCATGTTACAGTTTTTTTTCTTATCTGTTTTATGTCTCTGCTCTGCAACCATTACTCTGACATAATGCTGGCATTTCTTCATGAAATCTGCACACAAACACACATTACATGCAGGTTTGCGATTTTTTACATCTCAGTAATTCCCTTTACTTGGTGAGTATATTGTATTCAAAGTTGTGCTTAATTTCAAACCAATCATTAACCAGAGAATTGTTTTTTAGCTGTTAGCCTGCCTGAGGACAATGCTTGACATTTTTGCATATTCAGCTGACCAGCATGCACTGAAAACATTGGAAGATGAATAGTATCTAGTGCTTTTCTTTTTACAGTACTAATATAAAAATGATTTGATTCTTACCAGGTCTTAAAATTAAGCTCTCAATTGTTCATAATCTGTGTGAGCCCCTTTAATGAAAGCAGAAGTTTTGACAGTTTGCTTCCCTGCAAAGCTCAGATGTGTGATAACATAATGTCAAGGAGGAAAGACACCAGCAAAGATCTTAGAGAAGCAAATGTGCCGCCTATCAATCTGGGACCAGCTGTCAATCTTCAAAGGAGTGGACGTCCCAGCAAGTTCATTCCAAGCTTAGACTGTGCAATGCTCAAACTACAAAATCCCTAAGAGCTACATCTCAGGATTTCCAGGCCTCAGTTAGCATATTAAATGTTAATGTTCCTGAAAGGACAATTAGAAGACTGAACAAGTATGGCTTGTTTGGAAGCGTTGCAAGGGAATCCCTCTTGTCTCTAAATATGGCAGCACAGCTTGGGTTGACAAAGTTTCATCTGAATAAACCACAAGACCTCTGGAACAATGTCCTTTAGGAAAGACCAGACCAAAGTGGAGATGTTTGGTTATAAAGCACAGTAACCCATGTGGAGAAAACCAAACAGCATCTTAAACATGAACCAACTGTCAAGCATGGTGGTGGAGGGATGATAAATTGGGCTTGTTTTGCAGCCACTGGACCGAGACAGCTTACAGACATGAAGTGGACCATGAACTTCGCTGTATACCAAAGCTTTCTAGAGGCATGCAACTGGACATGATCCCAAACACTGCAGCAAATCTACAGCAGGCTGTCTGAAAAAGAGAAGAATCAAGACTTCTGCACTGATCCAGTCGAAGTCCAGATCCCAATCCGTCTGAAATGCTGTGGTGGGACCTTCAGAGAGCTGTGCAGAAAGAAATGATGACGACTTTAATGAACCGAAGCAATGTGGACCATAATGATGTCATACAGAAATAATGGCCTCACTTTATTGTTGCTAAAGGTGCTCCTACAAGTTGTTGAATAATTGAATCTACATTTGTCACACACTGCTTCTGAATTCTAGCTTAGTTTTTGTTGAATAAATAATGGCACAGTGTAAAATGTCATGTTGTTCATCTGAAGTTGGATTTACCTCATTTTAAGACCCGTCCTTATATGTAGGAATTGAGATAGTATTCGCTTCATTTTTCTTATCAATGAATACAATATAAAATATAATAAAAACCATTGCAATAATAATAACCCAACTACGTCATGATGTGCAGAATATTGTGTGATGGGATCAACACATGCAGGTAGCAAAACAATCAACATCTCAGTTTTGTCTGACATTTGACAAATTGGGTAAGCGATGAGGAAGGTAACGCTTCTAAGTCACACTCGGGTCAGCAGGTTGGTGTACAAACAAAGAGATGGGTGTCACTTGAATGAGCACCACTGTTGTTCTAACAAGCGCAATTACCCTAGTACTTGCTTGGAATTAAAAACCTCATTACAGAGACTTAATTAATGATCTGGAAAGTAAAGGATATTAGCAAATAGCATGCGATAACACTGTTGATGCATTTGCTACGTTTAATTTACATGTCTTATTCATGGCACATTCTCCTTCGCAATGAAGTATTAAATGGGAAAATGAAACTTTAATGTTACCACAGTGAAGAGGGGTTTTGACACCGGACAAATACAAAGTATACCAAGCAGCGCAGTGTCCCTTAATGGTAAAAGGTGCTATTACAGCATTGTTAGCAGGAAGGTCACAGATAAGCTATCGAACTGCCAAAGTATTAGTGGCCCAGAGAAAAAGATGGCATATTTTCATTTTTTTCCACATGAGCCAGGAGGGGCTGGAAAATTAATATTGCATAGACAGAGAGTACTAAGGACAGAGGTTCAGGTAATTTGTGTTCTTCCCTCGGCTCTGTGACATTGAGGGAACCATGTGTTTGGGAGATAAAGCAATAGGAGATGTGAAATTGGTCAGACTAAGTGAGGGTATTTGGAAAAGCATTTAGATAAATATGAAGGAGGTAATAGGAGAATAAATTGTGTGTTAAAGAGAAATCAGAGTGCAACAGAGGATGATTTTAAATTTTTAAACCCATATATTGCAGTGATTTAAACATAAAATGAGACTTGACTAAATGTTGTAAGGGTTCAGTTGAATACAAATAATTCATGGTGTGCATCATACAGCTCTTTTTCCCCTCTACATCCCTGCTGGGTTTCTAATCAGACACTGACACTCATCTCTGCTGCAAGGTGAATGCAATTAGTGTGACTACAGTCATAGAAGGTGAGATCAAAAAACCTGCAATTCTCTGGCATCAGACGTCTGCTTTAACGCCACTGAAACATCTGCTGTGTAAAACACATGTAAAGACATCCGACACAGGATGGTTGAATTTGGAGTAAAATTCCATGTCTGTATGAGTGGTGGTAAGGGAAATCAATTTATAAATACTTTGCTGTTGAGATGACTAATAGCTCAGCACTTCTGAAAAAATATCATATGCACAGGCTTATATGTTATTTGAACTGGAAAGGTTTTTCTATTTCACACAAGCAGAATACATTTCTACTCATACCATAAGTGCCTCTGTAAAAGCTGTCAAACTGCTGGTCTTGCATTGCACAAATGAAGAGTTGGTTGTTTCAGCATTTATATATGTCAATATAGATGACTGCACAGGACTTTTCACCTGTCCCTCATTTTCTGATTATTTTCCTTCCATGGAGACAAACTTCCTTGTAATCTCTGTTCACAGCAAGTTCCTCAGGTTTTTCTTTTGAAGACGTTATAAAAGTTTCTCTTTGGACATTAGCTGCTCTTGTCCCTCATTTCTAGTCCTTGTCCCTGACCTTTTTCAGAGGAATGTGTTCTGTATTTGTTAATCCACTTAACAGTGACCTATGAATCATTCAGGCATAAAATCGGCTCTGAGCTGAAAGGGTGAAACGGTGTAGTGGTTTAGCAAGGAGCAGTTTTAGGTTATATCTCTGATCACAAAAAGTCTGGTATTCCTTTCCATTTGTTTGATTCCATTAGCAAAACATACTAAACAGCTTGACTGAAGGAAAATAGTCTTTTTTTTTCAGCAACAAGGTGATTCTCAAAGAGCTGTTAGCTGAAAACTTGGCATTTTCTCAGCAGGGTGTGCAGTGTGTCTTTAAATATTTGAGGAAATGAAAGACAAAAGAAGATGTTTTAGGACAAAAAAAACTATTTACAGCAGATGATGAGGATCTGAAAGTGATGTCCTGAAGAAATAGGAACAAATGCAGCAGAGGCCTGACAGGACCTGAGAGATGCATCTGGAACTTTGATTGATCCATACTGTTGGCCTAAGGGTCAGAAATGGTCTCCATGTAAGGATCAAAAGCAAATCTTATGGAAGAGAAACAGGGAGTAAAGGCTGAGGTATGTCACATGACACAAAAACTGGACTGAAAACCAGTGGCAACAGGTCTGATGGAGGGATGGATCCAGTCCAGACCTCAACCTTATTGAAGCAGTGTGGGATCATTTGGACAGAAAACAGAACAAAAGAACATCCAAACATCCAAAGAAGAGCTTTGGAAAGTCCCTGAGAAGCCTGGAGAACTATTCCTGAAGACTACTTAAAGAAAGTTTTGTCTAAGAAGGTTCATGTGTTACAGAATTAATCTGCTCCAAACAAATTTACAAATTTCAAGCTTGATAGAACTCTGTCTTTGCCTCATATCCCATATTTACAATCATGTTTCAATAAATAATTGCACATATCCAGTTTTCCTGTGAATTATAAAGGAAAACATGGGATGGTTTAAGACTTTTACACATTACCTAAAGACTGTGAACATTACATCTTTCCTAGTTGATCTCATATTGAACGGCCTCTTTAGATGTTCAAATATAAAAGGTGCTACACGGAAGTCACAGAGGTTAATAAAAAGTGTTTTCTTACTTGGGTCTGACAGTATGGAGTCCGTCTTGGGCAGAAACTGGTCACAGCGGATTCCTTGGTAGCCTTCTCGACACCTGGTGAAGAAGAAGTGAGAAAAGAATATTTCTTGAGACTAGCAGATTTGCTGTTAAAACGTACGTATTGCCCGAGTTGCACATATACTACGTCCTCATCATGTTTTTAGAGAAACCCAGCTCATAACGAAACTCTAAGCACAAGAAAGGAGCTCGGCAGAAGTTAGGTAAGACAAGCCAACATGAAGAAGCGAACAGGAAAGCAATATTCCGGGGGTTGAAACCTGCACGACAGTAAGAAAACACTTTCTTGAACAATTCAATTCAATTTTATTTTATTTGTATAGCGCCAATTAACGACAATGTCATCTCAGGGCGCTTCACAGACAATCAGCTTGAACAAGATTTCTTTCTTCATCAGTGAAAAATCACATATTATTTCTGTAGTAGAAAACCTCATCTTCTATCCATTAATAAATAGCCCGTAACCTTTCTCTGCTCTCTGAGTTTTAGGTCTGAAAATCAACACCAGAATAAAAACGCAGAAGTCAAGAAGAACTGCATTTAGTTACACATGAACTTCCCAATGACCTTAAATGGGAAAGAGTCTTCACTTTTTTTTTCTCAGCTCTTTGAAGTTTGCCAAATTAACTAAAGACACATTCCAAGGCTTCTGAGTAGTCCTCAGACTTTAAAATGTTAGATTTGAGTGGCACATTAGCGATCGGGCAATGATCATCAAGCAGCTAATGAATTCTGAAATGTTCTCAGTCTGTCCTTCAAAGGGTGTTCCAGGAAACAGCAATGTGTTGCGAGGATGTGTTTTTAATTAATGCCAACTCAATAAATATCTCCTTATCAGCACACAGAAGTCTAAGCGTACCAAGTCGTACCGAGCACTGAAATAGAAGGAGGTTTAAATTCTGTGTGTGTTTGTTTGCAGAGCAAAGCTTGATTGGATGCCTCAGTTTGTTTGAATATCAATCTTTGCCTCTGGCCGTTTTTACCTTGCTTGCTGCTCTGTTTTTCTCTATTCCTCCTGAGGAAACTAAAGTCTCATATATGTAAATAACTCAAACTTCAGCAAGAGTGGCAGCTTGAGAAACCTTTTCAAATTGGATTCCGCTATGGCTAGAATATATCACAAAGTCACTCTGTCATGTATTCAGTTTTAATTAGCCTTAATTTCTACTTCTAACCAAACTGCATCCCAATTTCTCCTGTTTAAGCTCATGGATTTGTTCCATGGACATTTCTGGAATCAATCGATATGTGGTCTGATTAGCTTACAGTAGTGCAAAAATACATATTATGGTAATCCTTGCTGCTGGAGATGGAAAATATCTATGTCGACACTGACAAAACACAGGAACTGCATAAAAAATTAGAAAAAAATATGACACAACAATTCAAATATTTTGCACTGTGCAGAATGATAACAGTAACCCTTTTGTTTTTCCATCTACGGTGAATGATTTTCAATCAAATCAGCGACAGCCGGCGGGGGAATATGCAGAAAATGTGTGCTAGTAGCATGCATAAAGATCATCTTCACTTTTGGAAGCAAAGGGGAAAAATATGTTGAGGCTTAAGCTGATAAGAGCAGCTGTGATGGTGAAGTTGAGTCTAAACAAAAGAAATGTATAAGATAAGAATTATTATGCTGGCTGTAAAATCTTTCATACATTCAGTCAATCTAAAGTCTACCAAGTGTGAATTGTTTTCAAAAATGTGTTAGAGCAATGTGAGTGCAGCTGTAGTTTAAAATTAAAGGTTGACTGTATGTATCCAGTATGCAATAGTTCCCTTTAGATAGCATACTTAATTCTATTTAGATATGTTAGATTTAGGATTTGATGCAGCACAAACAAGCACACACCAACACAAAAACAACATGGAAACAAGGAAAGAGAACTGAAAAATTTACTATCATCCAGTTAATAGTTGACCAGTGATGGTGTCAGGATTGGGTATAAAAGTCACATCAACAAAAGTTGAATGTATGTATATATATAGTTTCATTTAATCAATTAAATTAATCACAATTAATGACACTAACAATAAAGATGTTATCTTTATAACATGTTAGAACAAAATGTTCCTCCAAAAAGCAACATTTTTTTTAAATTTAAATGGATTTTAGTGGACAACGAATCAAATAATAGACACAGACATTAATATTGTAAACTCAAGCTCAACTAATGTCTCTGGCCAAAATTGACCAGACATAAAGTAAAATTACCATTTTAAGTACTTCAACTGCTGCTGTGTGCAGACAGAAGCTCTTCCGAGTGCTTTTGGATGGAGGAAGAGCATGCAGCAGCACCCTCTGCTCATTGAGAAGAGTAAACAGCATGTGCTCAGTCTCCAAAAGTCTCAAAAAGCACCAGAAGAAGTTCCCAGGTATGTTGCTAGTTAATTTTTTTGAAACAGAGTCACTAGAGGGGTCTGAAAACTTGCTAAATATAGCGCCAAAGTCACTAAGTTGGCAACACTGCATTAGCCATGTCTGACCTGTCCATCAGTGTAATCAATGTATCACAGAATTGTGCACTGACAAATATTCAAAAGTCCCGCCCCTTACATGTACAGTGTAAAAAGATTCATGAAGCCAGAGGGAATTTCTGTATGAAGACAAAGTACAGAAACCATTGCATGAGTACCCATCATGGTCAATATTACTACAGGGATTTTGTCAAACCGTTTTCATTCAACACAGTTCACCGTATATCCGGAAATGTAACCCGAAGATCTATCATCCAAGGAGGAAGCCATGTATCCACTATGTAATGAAACAGTTAACTTCTTCCTGGACTCTAGCTCATCTCAGATGGACAAAAAGAAATGCGTCACATGATCTGTGGTCAGATGAGCAACTGACAAATTTCCCAGTTGAAACAGACTCATGTAAATATAGTTTAATTTGACTTTTCAGCCTTTATAGCCCTTGTTCTAACAAGCTAACAATCAGCTGGGAGGCCTGTGGTGCTTCTAAACATTGAGCTCTACCGGCACTGCTGGTAAATATTATAAAACCAAGAGTGGTGGCTGACATTAGCTTCCCACAGGCAACAGCCAGCATTAAATTGGCAAGACAACACATTAGATTTTTCATGTAAAAATGCTTGCTAAAGTAAACTGAAGGTTCTTTTAAAGCTTCTTCTAGTCACATTTATCACGTCACTTCACCTTGCTGACAGATGGTAATGATATATACTGTGCTGCTGAGGAGGCTTATAAAATTCTCATCATTTGTCAGGATGTCAGTAGAGTCACCTCTCCAATAAGTTTGTTGGTCTCAACTTTTAGTGGTGATGTCAAATATGTGTTGTGTGGGAGAAAGAGAACAACAGGGGCTGATTTAGTCAGTTTGATGCCCAAGGCAAACACAGCCACCGGACCGTCCACTTTGCTTTTTTCTCACCCTTTTTTCAAGCTTTATCAATCTATTAACTATTTCTAGTTTAATTTTTCAGTAGCCTTCATTCAACCATACTAAAAGAACTTGTTACCAGTGACCATGAAATACAAGATTAAGTTCTGCCAGATGGGTCCCAATTGCAATTAATTCTTAAAATGTCTTCCCAGCAGTTTACCCCAAGAATAAAAATATCTTGGTTGACTTGATGTATAGCTCTGGATATTTGTAGTCTCTGTAACAGATCAGTTCGGCAAACTTTTATGCTGTCTCGAGTGAAAAGATTTCTTTAAGTTATTGAACTATACAGTTAATTAAGTTCTCAATTCTTCATTTGCATGTAAATCTACATCCTCTTAACATTGACTTGAGCTGGTCCTCTGCACGACTGAACAGAGATCTTCAAACTATTATGGTTTGTGAATAAGGCAGCTCCTTTATAAATTTTCATATTTTGAAAAACCCATACTTATCAAGCAAAAAGTGAAAATACAATCTGTGCGGTAAGTTGAGTGGACATTTTGCTGGGGCCCTTAGGAGCTTGGGGTGGCTGCAGAACTTAGCCTAATGGTAAAATCTTCCCATGAAACGAAACAAATATCATGAATATACAGTCAACAAATTTTTTGAATCACATTTTAAACCTGAATATAAGGAGTTTACATAAAACCTGGAGGCCTAGCAGAACTCAAATTGACATGAGTTGTTTTAGATTCATAAAAATGAGCGGTAATATACGAGCGGAAACTGGAACCAATAAAACCAAGAAAGGCAAAAGTTACTCCTGCTGAATCCTTTTTGATGACACAAGTCTGCCCTGAGAGGATTCAGCTTCCCAATCGGATGCTTTAGCTCTGGATTAAAGTCTAAAAAGCCAAAAAGTCTTTTTAAGCACAGATGGACTTTTTTTTTTATGAGCTAAATGTGTGGTCTCTTTTTGTGACCTAACTTTGATATGAGTAACCTCTGTCACAGAAAGTGAAGGAGAGTGAGGTAATTAAAAAAAAAAGTCTGTGTGTCTCCCTCATTAAAGGAAACTGTGGAAGTCACAGATCACGCAACAGTGTATCACTGCAAACAACAGAAATAACACAATTATGCTCAACTGCGAAGACACAACTTTTGTTGTTGTATGGCCTTAAGCACCCAAAACTGAAATAAAACGTATTTTCCTATGTCACAAACTGTACAGTCAAACAAGTAATTGCATCCAAGCAACTCTCCTCTTATAGTAACTGTATGGCATTCCTAGAAGAGATCAAAACACATCACTGCTGCTTCACAAAGTTCAGAGGAGTGAATCTGATAATACGTGAGAGACCGTTGGGGGGTATGGAAGAGTTGCATTCCTGCTAATTAGCACCTCAGTCATTAATTAAAAGAATAAAGGAATAGAAAGCAAGTGTAAGCACAGGTTAAATGTGGGCCTCTCAAATGATTAAGCAATGTAGAGCAGGGGGATAAATATAAACATGTTGCCTGCAGGATGACAGGTTTTTGCTTAGGAAAGTGTAAAAACACACGCATGTGTTAACTAAGGTTGTGTATAGGGAAAGTGCACATTAAATCTGAGAAGCTTGGAAGCATTTCCGTCTCGGCTGAATGTCACAAATTCTGATTATTTCAAGGATATGGGCCTGGCAGGGGACCCAAATTATATGCACCCCTATTTTAGAGGTCCCTCCTTGTCACATAAAAATACTCAATGATGATTTTTCTCAACAGTGTCAACCTACATTCCTACAATAGATGCTGTGAAGCCACAGCTACATGGTCCTTGTCGGTAGTAATGCCATGTCACCATGGCAACCTGGAATATGGAGAAGCAGCCAGGAGGTAGCGATGGCCTTGAAGATGAACATGAAGTAAATATATTCGATGGGCATATTTTAGCTCTCTCTAGAAGCCTAATTGAAATACAGGAAATGATCACAGCTTCGGATCCTGCAGTCTGTGGTGGAGGCACATTTATTAGACATGTGGAATGACAAACTGCACCTCTGTTAAATGTGGCCTGTAAAGGAGTTGCTAAGACTTGGTTACCAGAGGTGCTGTTACCACAACCTTTGTTAAAGGTTGGAGATTTATTCAGTTAGCACTGATGCCTCACAAGAAGAAGTTCCTTGGTTCAAACCTTGGCTTTGGCCTTTCTGCATGTATGCATGACTTTTCAGGTACTCTGACTTACTCATGTATGTTTTCTTGACTGGTGTCTCTAAATTCTCCGTTGGACCGAACATGGTTCTTTGTCTCTCTATGTTGGTCCTGGACTAGTCGACCTGTTGAGGGTATACCCTGCGTCTTGCCAAAGTGGGGAGATAGACTCTACCAACCCTGCTCTGGAATAAGGTGATAAACACAATAGATTCCATCTGTGTGCTGAATCTTACAAAGTTTGAGCTGAATCTTATTAATATCAACTCAAAAGAAAACTTGCAATACTCTAAAAATCACTCAAAGTCTTATATATATATTTAACTGCCTGTTTGGTGGAGCAAAATAGTCTTTAATGTAGTTAAAAACATGCCTGACTCATCTCTATTACTTGGTTTGGGTATGTAATGTGAAAAGTAAGTCTTTATTACCCCATTACTGTTTAAAATTCAGCTATTGTTACTATATCAGTAACTGTTATCAAAACTATTTGTTTAAAAACCCTTTATTGTTGTCATTATTGTCCAAAGGAAAATAAAAATGCAAAGTTTTTTTAATTTTTTTTTTATACGTTAACCAATAATTTAACAAACAATTCCGCAATTCTGGTGTTGAACTGAGTTATGCATGCTGCACATTTACACCTTTATATGCACATTTTCAGTGAGTTGTCCATATATTTTTTACTGTTAGTTAATGAAGAAAATAAAGTGATCTCTGAGTCTTGAAATAAAAGGGCCAACGTGAGCATATAAAGGAAACCGCAAGTGGTAAATGACAACTGGGTCTGTTCTCTTGTTGAATGTCATAACAGACCATATAGGCCTGCAGTAAAATCCTGTACAGCAGCAGAGCTTGAAGTATCTGACCAGTCCAGAGAGACCGAAAAGTGTCAAATGAAGATAGATTTCTGAAATGTTCTCCTCTGTAAATCTCATTGTTATAGTTGGTGCAATGCAGGCCACATTCTTTGTGCCAACTGGTTGGCCCTGCACTTACAAAAGATGTGATACAGATAAAACAATAAGACAATTGGCCGTGTCAAACATCAAAGGAAACACCAGGAATTAAAGTAAGTGCCTCTCTTTGGCAGGGTAGCCATTTACACCAGTATAATAGAGTACAACACTGCAGTGGTGAGAGGCTCAGTGTTCTATTAAAAAAAAAAAAGAATAAAAATGTCAGTGCAATGGTCAAACTGTGACAGGCTGGTCCAATGTTCTTCACACTGTGAGACATTTTCCCTGCAGGAAATTTACTTTTGAGCAACTTCCAATGAACTGAGCAACGGATAGCAGAAAATAGCTGAAGAAAAGTTTTACTTCCTGTCTTGACTGGAGCTTTACCTTCAGCTTCACATGCATTTATGGGTTAGGATATAAAGCTTTACAGGCAGCGGGCTGTCTTTAGGCAAGGCAAGGCAAGTTTATTTGTATAGCACATTTCATGTACAGGACAATTCAAGGTGCTTTACATACAAAC
>JBBBVU010000017.1:26341432-26360476 GCA_037177055.1 Atherinosoma microstoma
GGACTACACCCAGGTTTCTGGCTCTGTTGGTGGTTTCTAGCTTAGCTGTCTGAAGTTGAGTGCTGACTTTTAATCTTCCTTCTTTGGCTCCAAAAACTATGATTTCAGTTTGCTTCCAGCAGTGTGATTTTCTGTAGAAGTTTGTAGAAGTTTGTGACTGTCATCTGTAGAGAGGGGAGGCATCTTGTAGTTGTTGGTCCTTATTAGCAGTAGATAAGGCCTCTGTTATTTGTAGGCCACACTGATGTGACACTGACAAGATTGTAAAAGTCTAAAAGATTTGTAGAATTCAGCCAAATCTACCACAAAAACAGTCCCCAACGGTTAATAAGTATCCAGGAGTCGCTGCTCATAAGTTTCTTGAGGAGAAAAACAATAATATTGTAGAAGAATGCAAGCAGAGGGAAGACCGAAGCAGAAAAGCGTCAGTAGGGGACAGAAGCAGGAAGTAAAAAAGTATAGTTTTTCAAGTTTTTGTTTTATTTGGACGGAACAAAGTGAGACAAAATATCTTAATCTAGGCACATGAAACAGGAGCAACAGATATCCTTTAGGAAAATTTAGAAGCAGCCACTGAAATATTATCGTTTGATGTATCTAATGGAATTCAATATGTCTTCTGGGCTTTAATAGCAACTTTCTGCTTGGTTTGTTTAATCAGACCTACAGATAGCCAAATACAATTGAAAGTCCACACTTCAGAGGAAGCCTGAGATGATTACATTTCTACTTTAATGACATTATGTATTGCTCACTTGTATGTGTTTCCATTTATTCTCCCCTTTCTTGGCAATACAAAAAAAAAATTGAAATGAAAATCGAGCTTTGCAGGGTATCAAGGGAAGTCTTTTTGCTCATTTTCCAGACGAGGTGATTGAAATGCATCTGGGCCGCCGTGTCTCAGCCCGGCAGTTTATGAGAAGCAGGTGGGGTGTGAAACTGTGTGTGCATCGTACGTGTTGTGCATGTATATGCATGCACATGTGTGTATGTGTATGTTTGTGTTTCACTTATGCTTTCTAAAAGGTGTTGCTTAACGTGCATATTCATGTAGATTTGTGTTTGAGTAATGAGGTGTTTTACAGGGTCACTAGCAAATGTTCAGTATTTCCAAGCCTAAAGGCAAAGACTGTATTCAAAAACAAAAAAAAAAAACATTTATAGATAGATTTCTGGATTGGCACACACCTGTTTTATGTTCATCATCTCTTCCCTCTGCACATGCTCTGACTCGTACTTCCTTCCTTTTTTTCTTTATTAGTCTTCATGTCTTTTTGTTTTCATCTGAACTCCTTTTAATTCTCTAGTTCTTCATCAGCTTGCCTCATGTGACCTGTATTTTGGTCTTTTAGTAGATCAAATACTGAAAAGATGTCCCTTCTTATTTCCCAGCATCTCACCCTTCCTTTGGGTGACAAACTTCTTGTTGCTTGCCTGTATCTACAAGCAAAGCTGTCAACCACAGCAAACTGGAGGAGTATGTATCAATGCAGCAGCATCATGTCTACCAGCAACGGGACCCTGAGGTACCTGAACTCCTTCAGATCTCTTTAGCAAATCTATAACGTGGACAGATCTTAGTTTTAATTTTCGTCAAAGGTACAAGAGTTTACCCTGAAGCTACGTCAAAGCTAAGAAGCATGTTGCTACAGTACTATATTTAATCATCCATTAAATAATCTGTGAATTATCTTTTGTATAATTGGGGGGAAAAAATGCTGTGGCGTATAAAAAATGAGGGGGCATCTGCGGGACATGAGACACCTGCAATCTGAATATGAATGTTGCATGCAGATATCTATGGCGTTTAAACAGCTGTTCCCTTAGGCATAAAACACATTTGTTAAGAATAAATGTTGCACCTTTTTATGCCTTAATTAGATGGTGGGAAGTAGGGAGATGATGCAAAACAGAGAGAGATGAATGGACACTTTCCCTGCTGGACATGCCATGGGGAATGAAAAGGCAGTTCATACCAGAGCCTTTGCCGCATGGCGAGTGTCCTTTAATGCTTCCCGACTGCACTGCGTGTGGAGTTGATGGAGTAGTGGAAACCTGATTTTTATACAATATACAACCAGTAGATTTAGATGACCCCTCAAAGCGGAATGCTTCTCTAATATAAGTTGTAGTTGCTGCAAATTCGTCCTCTTTTTTGCCTTAACTTGCAAAGTAAAAAGGGACTTTTAGATTGCTAGGTTCATTTTCTTTGCTAAATTAAATTGCCACAAGTGATAAAAGATCAATTATAAGGTCGCCACTGACCCCAAAATTTAATTCGGGATTAAACCTTCTTATTTTAGTACTCTCCATTTGATAACACATTTGCTGCACAAGTTGCTCTTGTGTTAAGGTGCAAATGTGCTGTTATCCTATTCCGGTTTAATTTCCACCAAATGGCCTCTGCAGGATGATGCAATTAGTTTTTGTAATGAGCTTGAAATGTTCAAGGTGAATAACATGTTCTTTTTTGCAGGGAATTTCAAAGTCGGTCAAACTAGATTTAGGGGCTCTCTAAGTTCTCTGAGCTTCCATCAGCAGCCGGTACTGACCTAAATCTTTAAATCTGAATCATAACATGAATCTTGACAGGTATAAAATTAGGAAACAACCCACCAGAATAGGACCATTTATGATGCTTGTACTAAAAATATGAACAATCACTGATGATTTCTATCTTCAATCAGTTTGCATTTTCTGGCATTTCCAGTTGGTCAGTGCAAGAAGTGTTTTTAATTTCTGCATAGATAATGCCCCGTTTTTCCAAATATGTCAAGATGTTCTGATGTGCACTTTGTCCTTTATCTTATGTAAATCCTACAAAACCTCACCTTCATCTCACAACTCTTCAAACAGACAAAAACTCACTCTTCTACTTCAACTTTCTGACTTCTCCTCTGCTCATCGACCTCCTCTTTGCCTCCCATTTTTCTAATCCACGTTAACCATGTTAACGAAAAGTAACTTTATTGGAAAATGTAAATATAACTAAATTATACAGTTTTATGGACTGATGCTGCCAGTAAATTAGTCCCAAAAACTTTCATCAATACTACTTCCAAATGAGGAAAAACAAACATACATTAATCACTGCAACATTTATGGGTTTTTATACACAAGGTCGGAATGTTGAAAGTGTGCTTTCATTGAAATATGCCTTAGCAGCTCTTTTGCCTTTTTCACAAACAGCTTATCAAAAAATCAGAATGCATTTTTCAGGTTTTTGGTACAACTAACTGGAATGATCTCAGTTTGTAACTGAAATGAACGTGATGATTTTAGTATGCTGTAAGTATAAGAGGTTGTGGAAGAAATTGGATGTGATAATTCCACATAAATTAAAAGAGAAACTTCACAAAATTTTGCTTTTATTGTCAACAACCAGTGGAGGCAGATAGCTGCTCTTACAGAGCCGAACCGGGTTTTGCTGGAGGTTTTAATTGGATCACATTGAATTGGCTTGATTTAATCATGCCAGTAAAATACCTTGAGTTGACTTTAATAACAAGTTAATTAGATTTATACTGAGCTTTTCACTTTTATTTATTGATTGATTGAATTCAAGTTCTCCTAAGGTATTTGATTAACTCAAAAATTGTTCTCGCTTTGCTGAAAAAACTTGGTGTGGACGTGGATTTTGCTAAACTAATGTCAGACCACAGACCTTTCTATTACGGTGCAGCTATGGTGACCAAAAAATGTTTTTGTGCTCGTTTTTATGAAAACTGGTCCCCTCACATGAGGTGCTTTGAAAGTAAGTGATTGGAAAATGGTCAAAGTTTATTTCTAATGTTGTGCCTCTCATTAGAAACCTTTTTTTTGTGTCATTTGTAATATTGATCAACCAAATAAATAAAATGAAAACAGTGCTGGGTAATTTCAACTATTACTAAGCTCCCAAAGTAAAAGTGCAAACTTGCATCGAGTTAACAGCATTATGCGACAACCTCCTCTTCAACTGAAGGACATTGATCTATGACTTAAATTAATTATTTAAGATTATTATTAAAGGTAGGGTAGGAGATCCTGGAAAAACAGCTTGAGCAAACTACATTTTAAAAATACACAATTCAAAAGTCCAAACCTCTTTTTTTCAGACTTCTCCCTGAAGCCACACCTCCAGAGAACAGGAACACCAGTGGGAGGTGGGACAAATGCATGAGTTTTGACAAAAATTTCATCATCCAATCTTTTGGAATGGGCCGGTTAAAATGATGAGATGTTGTATTTTCAGTCCTGTCCGTTCCACAGGACACACATTTTTTTTTTTTTTTGTGTTAAAGCATTAAATTAAGTGGCTGCATTAGGGGTGTGAAGGGGATTTTGAGGTTATAATAAAAATGCTCCTGGAAAACAAAAACACAAAACATATCCCCTACCTTTAATAACTTGATTAAATTAAGTTACATTCACTAAATATTCTATAAAAGCAAATGTTGCATTTTATAATGAAGGCACACATAACATTGAGCCGGTTCCAACTATTTTCCCACTCACTCTGATGAAAGCATTGGAGGTAATGAGATGGATTTAATCTATAACCTTACAGTTGCTAAACTTTCTGAGCCACGGCCACTATAGAGGGCTGCAGAGGTTGAGTCTTTTCTTACTCAGAAGGTAATCCAATGTCTTTTTCACTATAACATACTATTTTCCTAAGCAGCCATGGTCATGGAATAAAAAGACAGAAAAAAGAAGGTTATGTAAATGTACTCGAGGGACAGCAAGAACATGTCCTCCCTGCGTACTTCAGCTTTCCCTCCAGTTCAGGAGAGGTAATCTAAGTACACTTTATACAGTAGAGAAGTCTATCATGTCTTATAAGGACATTCATCATGTATCTCATGCAGCCATCTTGATAGGTGCTAGAAATCCCGTTAACGGTGCGATAACACTTAAATACAAACCTTTATCTCTTTTTCATCCTGCTTTATATCTTCGTCACCCTCTTTTTGACTTTCCCTCTTTATAAATATTAACACTTGATCACTTGGACCACTTATCTCTGTGCATAGTAATTGCCTTTGATTAGATATCAGATGGTTCGCTCATTCTTTCAACAGATTCTGGGCAAAATCTTTATTGTGTCTGAAGGAGGTGCTAAGACTTAGATCAGTTAGGCTGCTGCAGTTGTTATCTCTGCCTGTGAAAAGCAACAGGTTTTCTACGGTTTTTTCATCATGCTGTATGCCGTATGCATGCAAATTAAATTTGAAATTAAATATCCATAAGGATGATGTGTGCCAGCCTTTTGAATGTTTGATGTGGAGGTACTTCTTTGTTGTGCACATTGCTCTGAGCTCTATCCATGCAGCACCTTGGGGATGCAATGAAATGTTGATTACAAGCAGTGTAGGTGAAGCACAGCTCACTTCTGCAGCTGAAAGTGGAGACTCTCATGTGCTTGAAAAAACGAAATATGGACTTTTTCTCTTAGTTAAGAACTGAGAGAGGAAAAGGACGTCTCCAAAATGTGGTACTAAACCATCAACACGAAGGATTGAAGAATGTTGTGTTGTTATGTTTGCATACTTGAAAGCATACTGTGTGCAAAGCTGGAACAAATAATAAAAACACACAAGGCTCATTAAGATTGCTTCTGAAAAGTTTGTTACCAAAGACATTAGCAAGCTCACAACATAAAACCCCCACAAAGACAGTATCTTTACTTTGACTTTGTGTAAACTATAATTTCTTTGACTTTTCCTCTCGATTTGATATAATGAGTGTTTCTACTGTCAGTTTCATTTGTTTTCTGCCTGAGATGCTGTGGTGCCCCATGGCAGGATGAGACAAAGAAACTATAAACTTGGTTAAATGAGGAACCACAGGGGTGGCACTTTTATCACAACCTAATTTCAGAAAATACACCAAAACATCTAAATGCCAGAGGGGGATTTATGCAGGAGAGCGTGCAGTTTGTGTTGAGGAACAATGTCTCATGAAAGCTTTGACCTTTGGACAAAAATTAAGCAGCAGAAAAGTCTGTCAGGGTAATCAAATGATTAAACTCGCCCCATTTGCCTTCTGCGCCAGATGATTTTGCGTCCCCTCAGAAATACTTTCTTACTGTCAGAGTGTCACTTCCATGCTCCTGATCCTGTTAGCGGGCACATCCTAGAAGGCATTTGGCAAGGATAACTCTCCACAAAGGAATCTTAAGTTATAACCTTCTCAAAAGTGCTGGCCGCTTCATCTCCCTAATGTTGATGCAGGGTTTGAAATTCTTCTGCATGAAAAATTTAATTTTACCGCTGGAACAATGTGCAAGTACTCATGGAAAGCAGCTCAAAAGACAGCAGATATTTCATGAGTTGAGGATGTATGTGTAGAGAGATGAGTAACTATACCAGGGGCAGGCAAGTTTTGGCCTCAAGAGCCACAGTCCTGCAAGTTTTAGATGTTTCCCTGCTCCAACACACCTGATTCAAATTAATGAGTGGTTGTACAGAGCTTCATAGGCTGCTGGATCCATTTAATCTGAGTCAGGTATTTTGGAAACATTGGAAACCTGCAAAACACAGGTCCAAAAGGTCGGGATTCTGTGATGCTATTGATGAAACATGATCATTTTGGAATTTTCATTGGAAAACAGATAATTTATTTCCACATAAATACTAAAATATGACCTTTTTTAGTCATAATTCATCATTTAATTTACGACTTAAAAATACTGTTACAAAAGAGACTTTAAATATTCCTCTGTAACTATCTTCCTTTTAATGACTGAGAGCACAAACAGGCCACAGGATCATTATTTCTGACCTGAAGCCCTAAAGTAAAAGACAGACTGAATTTAAAACTTCATAACTAGGGAGAAACTGGTTACATGGATCACTTGAAAGCGGCAACACACAGTTTGCAAACCAATTATTTTTAAAGACAGAGAAGTTGTCCATACGGAACACAGGAAATTGCTAAGCAAATGCTGCAGGATAAGCAGTGAAATAATATTAATGGTATAGCAAACAATTGTTATCTGATGGAAAGGTATGGGTGAGCTTTAAAGCAAGAAATACAACTAAAATGCACGGTTGCATGTTTTTAAACGCTACAATAAAACTGGGAACATTTGGAGATTCTGGGAAATGAAGGCAGTCTTTAGAGTGAAATCCTAATTTGTCCACTGGAAATGGTTGCAATCAAAGTTCTTTTTTCAAACTTGTAGTTGTATTTTAAGAAACTTCATGCAAAATTATCTAAAACATCTGATGCTCCTCTTTTCTTCATTTTATCCATATGATGGACCAATATGCAGCTCCTATTACCTGCAGGTAATATGAAAGAATTCAAGTTTAATCAAAACATGACCTAAGGCCAAGAGGAATGACATTACAGGGCATTACCAGTTTTGAGGATTATTACTTTATGGTTATGAAGCTTGACGCAAATATTTCTCCACACTTGATAAATAGATTTCAAAATCGTGGTAAAAACAATTATTATGCCTGAAAAAAGTCCATCTAGTTTCTGAGCTGTCACATTCGGCAGATGATTATTTCAACTGATAACTTCTATATGGAAATTCAAGAATATGAAACATCTCAGTGATGAATAAAGCCTCTCACCAGACAGAAAAAGTATGTTGCAAATCTAGAAAGCAAAAGTTGAGAAGGACTAATGCAAAGCAAGTGCGGCAATTTGAAGATAGATGGTGGAAATATCAAACAGGGGGGCATGTTTATTTCTACCTGCTGTGATATTGCTAAATGAGCACAGAAGGAAACTTGGCATTCACACCAGGAGAGAGGAGAATGTGATTTGCATTCAACGAAACCTAAAGCGATGACCTTTCTTGCTCCCTGTTGTTACCCTCTGAGTGAACTCTCCAACAAAACAGGATTGCTATCATGGACATAGACGTATTTCATAAAAGTTTCAAGTATATCCTAAGAAGGAAGATGAGAGCCAAAAGTATTTAGCAATACCAGCGGGTGAGTGTGGATGAGGGCCCTCATCTGACATGAAGTGTGCTGCATGCAACTAAGAGATATGGGCTGAAAATTAAAGATTTTGATCCAGAATTTGACGTCAAAGCCAAAACTGTTGCTTTTGAGATAAATGGGATCTTAGATTTGTCACTTTTTGCCTTTGCTATTTCTGGTTTGCTCTAAAAAAATTGTATTATTTGCAGTAATTTGTCCAAGAAACCTCTTTGCTCTTACATAGCAGAATTCTATACCACCAGGATCAGCTGTAGAAAGAAAATATGCAGGAGAAGATGGGAGTTGAACATGTTCATAGGACTTTGAACATCAAAAATTCGAAACCATGTATGGGCAGAAGATTTTCCGTTTGTCAAAAAAAATAAAAATAAAAAAATCCATCACTGAACTGTTTAATATTGATGTTCCTCAAAGAAATATCGGATGGGATTTGCATATCTCACCCTCTACAGTAGAATATTATAAAAGATTGAAGGAATCTGGAAGATTTCTGTGTGTGAAGAGCAGGGTGCAAGCCCCATCTGAACAGCTGTCATTTTCAATCCATCAGTCATCACTGCTTCAAGAAACATAATTCATCAAGAGCTGATATACTTATAGCCAGATGGGTGAGAGATTGTATGAAATATTTGTCCAGCATTACAGAAAAATGCCACTTTTACTGAGTAAAAAGTCAATTTTCTTTTGGAATTAATTGAGACAACATACCCTGGTCAAAAAATTAAAAAGATTATCCATCAGTAATAAGTAAAAAAACAAAAAACAAAGCCAGGCTCTACGAAGTCAGTACTTCTGTGATGGTTGCATTAATGCTGTTCTGAATTCCTCCTCGAGGGCAGTGTTGTTTAAGTTTGAGGCAGATATTATTAAGGACAGCTAAATATGTAGTGGTTCCTTTTGGGTCCTTATTTAGCCATCTTGTCAATGTTTAACATCATTCCGACAGACATATTTCTGTAGATGAAGAACATTTTCAGCTGACTGGGTTTTAATATCTAAGTTATGATGATAAAAATTTAAAAATTTTAATGTTATTGTTCATCAATAATCACTGACAGACCTTTAACAGATTGTTTTTTGGGATTAAAGTAGGTTAAATATATAAACCAAATATGGATTTTTTGTTTGCAGGCTCATATTTAGGTTTGAAGAATATGTTATCTCTGATGGTTGTGAGAGAAACTGCACAGGAATTACAAAAAAAGTTCATTTTTGCTAATGTGTCTTATGAAGGATGTATTCTAATGATAGACCCAACCAAGCAGTTGTAATTTTAGACCCCAATTAAATCAAGCGTTTTCGGCAAACATAACTAGAAAGTGAGAAAGTTTCCCTTCAACATGTTTTTACATGTAACCATGGCAACTAACGAAATTGCATCCTTAAGTGTTACAGTCACTTTGTAAAAAAAAAGTATTTTAGTTCTAACAATGAACATTTACATACCAAGTATCTTTGTTTTGACTTTAGTGCATTACTAAAGTCTTTATTAATAAATTATGTCAAATTGTCCATGACATAAGTCATCCTCAGAAATAAGCAAAGAGTCCATCTTTAGACATGGCCAGGAATGTGTCTTCACAGCTCTCTGTTAATTACAATATTCATATCATTTACAGTTTGACTCTGCCTCTCCCCAATACTCTCAGCAGCCTATATACAGAGCAGTGGATCCCATCAGCATTATTTTTCATTGTTGACCATGTTGAAGTTAACAGTGTATTCCATGATAATCTTTAACTTGTTTGTTTTCATTACTTGGAGATATTTCTTTGTTGCATGTGAAAGATCACGTCTTCAAGGCGGGAAATGCAGAAGTCTAGCCAGCTCTCATCTTCTTTGATAAGTACACAGAAACATAAATAAGACGAGATGTAATTTCCTCCTGAAGCTAAATCTGTGTTTAAAGATGCACACGCAGTGCCTAACACTGTTTCATCTGCTATGGATATTATTGTGGCATTAAGGCCGTCCTTACACTGAATATATTTTGATTCAAGATCCTGGTTGGTCCTGTTGTTGAGTGAATGTGTTATGATATTAGAATCTCTGTAGAGTGAAGGGCTTGTGGTGACAAGGACACCAAATTGGGAACAACTGCACTAGACTTATAGTAGCCTTTATCAATATGTGCTATTGCAAAATCATTCATCTGAACAACACTGAGCCTTGAGAATGTTTTTTTTAACTGTACATGCATGTGTGTTAAATTCCAACTCCAGAAGCAATTAATCACCTAAAAAAAATCCTCTATGTTTCTCAAATTTCAAAATCCATCTGTCAGCAGTCACATACAATTTCAGGACAACCAATACTTACACAATATCTAGAGATATCTTTTTCTATGGAAAGGATAAATGATCCCATCAATCACAAATGTATTTAGTCTACATATGGGTATCAACCTCTTGAAAACTGAAAAGTCTAAGGCCTGTTCAGTTGGGAATACTCTTGTCTCCATCACCAGGCCAAAGACAATATCTAAAAACCTCACACTGCCTAATTAAAACTGGAAATCATGTAGTAAATACAATAATAGCCTGATGACAATGAGTCAGTAAACACTAATACCATTGAGTTAATTCCAAGAATTCTCAGTGGCAACCACAACAAACACCCAGCAGAAATTAAGTAGAACAGTTCTGATTTTATTCCCACTTGCTTTGCACATTTATAGAGATACAGACTATAGTTAAAGTCTGATCCTGATGCAGGGTGGAAATTAAGGTAGACTAAGAAAAGACAAAGAAAAATACATCTATATGCACAATCGGTGTTTAAAATAGAAATCATTTTCAAGTTTAATGCATATTTCAACTGGGTTGTATGCATTCTTTAGATTGAATAGTTGTAGTTTCACTGTAGAACACTCATTTATCACATTTGGAGACATAGAGATTGAACGAGCTCTGAAAGTGCACTTTAATGTATAATTTCAAGTTGGCAGGGCCATGTGTTACAGATAAAAGAAAGGAACAGAGGCTGAGAAGGAAGGAGAAAAGGGGAAAATTGAGCATATATATGGAGCCAGTATGTGATGTGAAGATATAAGTATGCACCACTTCCTGTAATTGTATGTGTGGATATATGTGAGGGAATGAAGGTGAGAAGACGGCAAGGAATGGCAGCTGTAGTATGAATCAGGCAGGTGAGACAATTGGGTTGCATCATCACATTGGAAATTAGAGTGAAGTCTATTTTTCTAGCACACCACTGGCTATGAGAAAAGAGGAAGTAGGGATAGAGAACAATTGTGGAGGTAGAGTGAGCTATGAAGAAATAGATAGAGAAAGGCTGCTGGGAGAGAGATTTAAAGGAATGTTATGTGGTTGAGAGTCATGAAAAGGATTTATTGCTAATCCCTCCAGTGATAGTCAGCTTCCATGATCTCCACCACCCTGCCAGTCAATCACAATGTGAACAATGAGATATGTTGATAGAATGCAGCACATTTCCTAGATCTGTCTTCCCTTTCAGTGCATTGATGTCATCTTACACTGGGTGATGGATGACTTAAACTCTTGTTGAAATGAGCAGATGCCTTTGGATGCAACAGCACATTGTGGTGTGCTGCAGTTCATTTTCCCCTCCGGTGTGCACATAAAAGACTTGTGTACAAGATATTGAGAAATCTCTTTTCTTGCTACAGCTAAAGTACAAAGCAATCGGACCAAGAATGTTACAAAAAGTAGGGCAACCCCCTTCAGCTGGTACTTGTCTATGACACACCAACTTTCAGAGTATAGAAAGGCTGATTAACGACACAAACACTTTTACATTTGGATGAACGTCTCTTTTTTACATGACAAAACCATCTGTATTTGCATTTTCCACCATCCAGGATGATAAATCCTATTATTGAGGGAAATGTTTGCATCTTCTCCTTCAGTTATGTGTTTTTGTGACACCTCACAATGAAAAATATCATGAATAGAGCTCTACTTTAAACCACTTGAGTCCATTTTTCCAAAATTGGTCATTGTAACAAAACAAAGTAAAACTTGTGACATCGCCATCTATTACCATCTATCAGTGTAATCAGTGTTATCTATTACACTGAAACATTTGGTGCTGTGTATCAACAGAAATTCCTTTTCAGGATCTTGACAGACTCAAAAAGCAGAATTTTTTTTTACTGCTTGTCCTATGCTAAAAAAAGATTATAAAACAGAAGACTGATATTCTGTGTTAAATATGATAGCATATAGTCTTATATCAACCAGTGGTTACTGAGTCTAAAGGACTACTTGACATCAAAGAACCACCTGACATGCTTGTGCAATATTGACCTTGTCAGGTATTATCCCTCATCTATTTAATCTTTTATTCCATTTTCAGGGTCAAAACATCTAAAGATGGCTGAAGCCCAACTACAGTGGACATTCCAATGGGAAAACTCTTGGAGGACATGGAATGAGCTTTTTGTCAAAACTTCTGATGCATTTCAGTCATTCACAAACGTGTTGCTGGGGTCTCGACCATCTCTGTTTCCCGAGGGATGCATGGTTTGGATTAAAGAGGCTGTGGTTTTATGTCTGTGCTGGCCATGCGGTGCAGTGAGTGGGGACCGAGAGCTGGAGGGAGCTGGCTGGGATGACTTTGGTTCTGTCACACCAAGGTCTCCACTCTAACTCCACTATAATGAGCCTGTCAGAACAGTGTGAGGCAAAGGAGATGGGCTTCCCCCCCCCCCCATCAACCCAGTTTCACAGTCAAGGATGAGCAGCTCCCTGTGTGTATATGTGTGTACTCTAGATTGTTTATGGTCAGATTGTTTTTCTCAGGATTCCCAGAAACCCTGTTGTCATCTTTGTAGAAACGTTTTTAATCTTTTGAAAAGGCTTCACGCTTGACTTTGATCTGGATCAAATCCTGTCATACAAATATTGTGCTCTATAGATACCGGAGAACTTGGAAATGTTTTTGAAGAAAATAACCTAAATGCACATGGATGCTATATTTAATCATGTGAATTACTGATGAGAGACTTCCAAACCTAAAAAACTTGCTAATCTCTGCATCTTTATACAGAATATTTAGAAAATCCTTCACATAATAGTCAAGACCACCTATATGGAGGCCAAGTCAATACCAACAGTAGCTTCATGATTTGTTTGTTAAACCTGTGTATTGTATTGGGAAGAAACATCATGAACAGTATACTGTATAATGCCATGTTTGCACAAGGACATTCATATTTAAAGGTGTGATATGATAATGTGTAGAAGTATTTTTTGCCAAATTATGATGGAAAAATAAGTTGAGATGTTCAAATAACATTCTCTGAGCTCTCTCTGGCCAGTAAAAGTCAGTCCCATGTTGACCTTTGTCTCAAATCTTGCTCTGTCTCTTCCTCCTTTTCTTTTTTTCATTTCCTCCTGTAATGTCTTTTTGTGTTTCTTTGATGAATCAGCATCAACGCACGTTCCAAACAGCCAGTTGCTGATGTGTGACGCGTTGCTGTAAAGCAAAATGCTGCTGTAAAGTGATGCCACAGCCTGGTTGAAGTTTGGTTTCTCAGCTGGGGGACAACCCTGCTGGGCGACAATTACTCTAGGAATTTACATAATAAATGTAACCGTACCATCAAAACGAGACATAAACACGTTTTTAAAGTCAGGAAGTTTATATAGTGCCACTTTAAAGTAAAGTGTACCTACCTACCTTCCCTCCATCCCTACTATGTATGCTTAATTTCTCTACTATGAAATTGAGCATATGCAGAGCACCATGCATATCCGCTGGTTGAGCATATTCACAATGTAGCCCAAAGGCCTTGTTGCAGCTGATTCAAGTTCTGACCTGTGGAGTGCTTTCCTGCCATCTCTCAGCCGCTAGAGCTACAAAATGACAATATTTTTTAAACTGTTGTTGAAGTATTCTTTATTTGAGACCAAGAGACTTTGAATACATGACTTAAACCTAAAAAAAACCCAAATATTTGAAGTTTGAAGACAAAGAAAAAAAAGTATTACAGTATTAAACTTTACAATGCTATTATACTATGATATTACTCACACCCAGATACTTTAATCTCTCTGATCATTCTCTAAGTTAATAAAATGACATTAAATGGAATTTAATTCTAATTAATTAAAATTAATTGGATCTAATCCCCCCCCCAAAAAAAAATCATTCCAAGAAGTACCTTTTTATTCATCCTAGAACATGATCAGTCCTTCAAATTACCATAAAATAACTTGTATTGACTTAAATTGATCCCACCCCACAGAATGAGCATTTGATCATTTTCTCAATTTGAGACTGAAAATATAAACAGATAAATACATTTTAAAAACTACTAGATCCTGTACTGACAGTCTGAAGGTCCAAAATGTATAAAAACAAACAAACTAAGAACTTCAAATATTGTATATGATGGTGTTTTGTGTGAATGTGTTGTCTGTTTGCTTGAGCTCAAGCTTGTCTGAATCTGTGTGTTTTGCTGTAAAGCCTCCCTGATCCAATGTTAACTGCTCTCATAAACAAGCACCTGCCAGATGTGAGCCTCTGCCCACAGAGACTCCTAGTGTCTGGCTGTGAGTGGAATCCATAAGCCAGTGTCTCGCTGCAGCCTTTTTGTCTGAGGCTGGTAAAAAAAGAAAAGTCTAAAGCTAAACACAACCGACCTTTTGCTAAAGCTCAATCTTTACTTTCCTCAATGGAAAAGATTTCCCTTTGGGAAAGACAAACATAAGACAAGATATACAGGTAAGGAAAAATTAAACAATGCTGGTTTGTTCATGTAGAAAAGCCAGTAGAAACGCTCCCAGCTGTTTGGAAATTCTAAAATCAGTAAAAATGCTTCTTTGGAATTGTTGGATGGCCAGAGTAAAAATGGAGAAATCCACCAACCACGCCCTCTGTCTGCAGGAAAAGTCATTTCTGCCTCTGCCCGTTTTCATGCCTGGACTGCAGCCACATCTATGTCAGCAGTGATGGAGGTGGTATGTAGTGTAAGTGTCAGGGTAAGTTGGAGCAAACTCGTGATTAATTTCTGTTTACAAGAAAAAAAAAATACCTTAAAAATCTGCACCAGCTGCAGCTTTCCCCTACATGAACCCTGAGTTTCAAATCCTCAGAGTACCCCAGAGAAGTCATTTAGAAAACTTTTAATAGCTTGGTTTTTTGGCTATTGTGAAAGACATTTGACTGAATATTCCTTTTGCATCACATTTAGCTCTCTGATTGCACTTCTTTTCCAAACCTGCTCCTTGAACCTCTAAAATCTATAAGTTTTAACCCGCTCAGCTAAGGCAATATACGCCTTTACCTTTACCCTCCACATCGGCTTTGAGCATCTTCTTAAGAAGATATTTTTTCATCTTCAGTGAGGGCCGCTAAGGACAAAATGCTGGAGGAAATTTTTAAACCTTTAGGGGCTCATTTCTCAAACAGAGTTTAGGATTTTGGGTATTCAACCAATGTAAGCGGAGATGCCTAACAGCACTAAGTCCCAGAAGATAACTGTATGCTTTGGCCATATTAAGCTAAATTAATGAAAGTTAACAAGAGCCAGAAAGGGCAAGAACGCAAGAATTAAATTCACTCCATCACAAAATCAGTTTTTTCCTCTCCAGAGCAAAACTAAAGAACCAACAACAGTACACTAAGGAAACCAGCATTAGGGCTGTTTATTTGTGTACTGTATTGGTAGTATGTACTGATTTGCTGAATTATGCAATTTAATGCAATTTCATTGTATACTTGTATACAGTGACAATAAATGTATCTTATCTTAATATGCAGTATGTAAACAACTCCAAAATCTAAAGTGTGCAAAAGTGCTCAGATGTGTTCTGATTGGATGCATTGTGAAGAGTTTTTCAAAATCAATTTGTATCACACACTGTATCCCAAAATGTAATCAATTATTAATTATATACAGTAATTAATGTACGAGTATGTACCGGTAGTTTGGAAAACAGGCCAAAATTGTTCTGAGACTGCCTCAAAGAAGCAGCAAGATGCAACAATATGTACCTCTGCATTCACAAAGCACCAACACAGAGCTGCTGCAGAGCTTTGTTCAAGCCCTAAGAATACATTCATTATTAAAACAAAAAAATTTAAAAATTTTGGTAAGCTAAAAACAGGAATCTCTTTTCATAAGCACAACGAGTTGGGTGACTTGAAACATACCTCTTAAAGTTCTCATGAAAGAGTCAGAGTGTGATTTGCTCATATGTATTTACATGTTTTTTAGTGGAAAGGATGGAAAAAGAGGCCAACCCCCTTCCAAACAGCCCAGTCTGCTCTGATGGGTCCGATGTGGCATGAATGGGGCACCACCGACCATTCTGCATCAGCTGAAGTTGAAAGCTTTTCATTGAACACCCCTCAGTGGAGAATGACTCATCAATCTTTTCTAGCTTCTTCAGGAAATGACAAAGTAAAATACAATTATGAAGCCTGGAAAAAAGACTTTTTCAACGCATACTGGTGTTAAAGTGATGTTTGTGCAAGACTTATATAACAGAAGTATTAAACAATAAGATACATTAATTCTGTCTCCCTGAATCCTCATAATGCTGCGTTCATTTGCGGCTCTACGTCAACATTCAGCAGAACGTTCTATCACCTCAGCTTGCTCATCATCCCTACTGCAACTTTAACTACTCTCTAAACACCATGTGTTTGACATATTGTGCTGCAAAATGACAACTGGGGCTCGTGGATATTCCTAAATACTCCAGTTTCGCTATTCATTGACAATTCTTTTGGAGCTGCTGGGGGACACATGCTGTCAGTGTTTGTTTAATGTGACACTAAGTTATTTCAGTGACAGGCTCAAACAGTGGAGGTATTGTGCTAAGGGGAATGACATCTGTCATTACAACTAATATTTCTCAGAAGTGAGCACTCACCATCACACATCCATGGCTGTACAGAGCAGAACAAATACCACTGTGTAAAAGTGTTGTTCACCCACTCGTTTCTTTATACTTTGCTGCCCGGGAGCCAGACTTTCTTTTAATCTGTTTTTCAGAAAGTTCTCTAGACTTTCTGAAGGCAACATAAGGTTTATCTTTGGTAATTGGCTCCTTTTTCACTTATTTTCAGTCCAGTCTTTATCTGACCATTTTCAGAGAATGCATTTTTTTGTTTACTTTATTTAACTCTGACCTATGAATCGTTCAAGCATAAAATAGCACCTAAAACAATAGATGAACCAGTGTTGTGTCTGTTTATAACAGACAATTTAGCAAAGAACCTCTTTTTTTTTGCATCGTAAGGCTCTCTATTACTAGAATCCTGTCACAGACACATAATTTGTGCCCTTTTCTTTAATCATATTTCTGAAAAATGCCAAAAATGCCAGTTTAACAGACAGAATATTTACTGAAAGACCTATTTACTGAAAGCTTGGCAAATCTCAGCAGAATCTGGTGTGTGAAAACTGGACAAGTGGAAGACAAAAGAAGCGTCAGGACCAAAAATAACAAAATATCTACTGCAGATGAACAGGATCTGTCCAAATCCACCTGAGAGATGTAGCCTATCTGGACTTTACGTTAATCCATTCACTGTCGGCTGAAGTCTCATCAGAAATGGTCTCCGTGGAAGGGTGGCTGTCAAGAAGCCACTCTTCAGGAAGGGAAACAGAGAAAGAAGTCTGAGGTATACCAAGTCACACAAGAACTGGATGGAAAATCTGTGGTGTCAGGTCTGATGGAGGGATGAATCCTCCCCTCTCTCTAGAGGCCTTTCTTTGGGAGTAGCTTGACAGGAAAGGGGGTCAGAGAGAGCAGGGGGATGGCATGCAGCAACGGGCCCCAGGCTGGGATTGAAACCTGGACTGGCTACGTCAAGTAGCTGTTGCCTTTGTATATGGGGCCGTGTTTACCTCAACTGGTCAAACAGCCTGGAATCATCTAAAAACATCCAAAGAAGAGCTTTGAAAAGTCTTTCAAAAAGCCTGGAGAACTATTCCTGAAGACTACTGAAAGAACATATAAGCGAGCTCGTCTAAGAGGTTTCAGGCTACATTGAAAAATAAATGAGCTCATACCATATATTGACTTTCAAGCTCTTTAGAATTGTACAAACTTTGTTTTTGCCTTATATAATGCATTTCCATTTATGTTGTACATTTTCCTGAAAATACAAAAACACTTTTACACATTTCTGTTTAAGCATTTACATTAAAAAGAGACACCGGAACAATGAACTAACATTAGCGTGAAACTCAGTCTGCTAAAAAATTCTCCAAAATACACATGGCTCCGCTGTTACAAGCTGCCATGACAACAGTTAAGCAGCATCCACGCATTGTTATGCAGCTTTTGTGTGTTGTTTATGAAACTTTCACAGCTATTTATGACCCTTTGAAAAGCTAGTCACGGCTAATTTAGGGCAGAACGCCCCACACTCATTGGTTGTAAATGTGTTATTGTGGCACGCTTGGAGAGATATAGTATAATAGGCTGGTTGGTGGAAGGATGCCAGAGTTGCACGGAGGCCGGGTAAAGTATTCTGGCAGAGCAAATTAGCTTCTCTGTCATACAGCAGCCAGACAGTTTGAGTCTGAAAAGGCCAAGTGCTTGTGTTTGGTGCTGTTATGAAACACACATACAAGCATACTGGAGCACATTAGTCCTCCAAGTCTAGTAAGAGATGGCGCATCCTTGATTCTTGGCAGTTACGATAGATTGGTGTGACTTACATGTGTGCGTGAGCTGGACAAAGACAGATGAATGGGAAGGGGACTGGGGAAAAAAAAGACCAGTATTCTCTAGCACAGCTTTTCCTAAGTGACTAGCACTAAGTGGCGTTCCCTAAAGTGAACCCGGGTTCACATTGTTTTCAAGTTTAATTATCCCTTTGGCAAGAATGCTGCAGTCATTACTTCTGTTCATGCCAGCAACGGACTTAGAGAGGATTTTCCCTTTTAAATTCCTTGATGCTTGACTCAGTTTCTGACCCTGTCTGCTGGTAACCGGGCTGCTTATCAACACTGATTTCATGGCAAGGTGTTTCTGAGCTCACAGGGAGGCTAAAATGTCTTAACTGTTCCTAATTACAAAGCCCAATTCCAATGAAGTTGGGACGTTGTGTTAAACGTAAATAAAAACAGAATATAATGATCTGCAAATCC